>PVKH010034651.1:0-11835 GCA_004027955.1 Chaetophractus vellerosus | reverse complement strand
GGCTTGGTGGCCCATGGAAGTGTTTTCCATTGCTTTCCACTGGTGGACATGGGACAAGGTGAAAGTCATCAAAATGTATAAAAGTACACCAACTAAAATGTGGACCTTGTGCACCAATGACAATGTTGGGGAAACACATTTCACTATCTGTTTGTTAGTTATGTTGGTGCTGTCATCCATATATAAAAAGGTTTTGGTAAGGAGGGGAATGGAGGAGAAGATTGAATACATGAGATTGTCTGGTAGTCTGTGTGTGACTCTGCTGTGACCTAAAATTTCTTTGAAAACTAAATGTAAACAGGTGGGATGCTTGAAAGTGAGAAGAGAAAGATGCCACAAAACAGACTGGACATCAGAGATAGCACCGACAAGGCAAAATCAGGCAAAAATTTTTGTATACATGTAGTTCTTATTATTTTTTAATTTTTTTCTTATTTTATTTTTTTTTTCTTTTCTTTTCTTTCACGTAGTTTGAAGAGTTGAGTCTGCTGGAAATGTCTAGTTTTCTTTCTTTCTATTTTTTTAATAAAATTTTTTAAAATTTAATTTAATTTTATTTTATTTCTCCTATTTTTAGTCTTATAAATTTTTTTCTAACTGTTTTTTATTCTTTAAGTTCTCCTATGTTTTGACTCTTGCATTTAAATGATGTTGTTAGGGATGGTTCACAGTGGGGGATGAAGTGGTGAGCCAGGACACTCTATGTCAGGAATCTGTGAATCCTGTCATCTGGGGAGTTGAGCTGGAGGGTGTTGTGGGCCCAAAGGTGTTGGGGAGGGACACAGTGTATTGAATATAGGCCATTTGAGGGCCCATGGAAGTGTTTTCCATTGCCTTGCAGTGGTGGATACGGGACAAGATGACAGGCATCAAAAATTACAAAAGTGTACGATCTAAAAGGGGGACCTTGATGTGGACCAATGACAATGTTGAGGAATTCTGTTTCACTATCTGTATGTCAGGCTGCCATTCACATACAAGACGATTTCGGTATGGGGAGAAATGGAGGAGGGGGTTGAGTACATAAGAATGTCTTGTATTTTGTCTGTGACTCTGCTGTGGCCCAAAGCTTCTGTGAAAATTAAATGATAAAAGGAGGGCTGCCTGAGAATGATAAGAGGAAAGTGTCATGAAATAGACTGGATGCAAGAAATTACCTCGACAAGGCACAATTTGGGAATTCGGGGAAAAAACCAAAAACTTATACATGTATATATATCATTTTATATATATATATATATTATTTTTATTTATTCATTTGTTTTACATTTTTTGAATAGCCCAATCATTTAATAAAACCTTGTTTTCCTTTTTCTATTTTTTATTTATATTTTTAATTTTCTAAAATGATTTTGTATTAACAAGTTCACCTATATTTTAACTCTTTCATTTCAATACCATTATTATTTCATTTTCCTATTCACTACTATTGGTTACAGTGATGGCTTCACAGGTGAAGAGGTTATGGATCACAGAAGGGTCACAATGTGGATGGGAGAGGAGCATTGGAGGGGGGGTGTCAAGGTTGGGGGTGCATGGGAGGAAGTCCACCTGAATATACATAAGAGTCATACATAACTGTTCAAAGGCTCATGGGACATGGTCATGGAGTGAAGTATTAATCACTAAATGGGAGAACACTGAATTCCCATCCTGGAGATCTCTGTCATATTCTCCAGATAAGTAGCAACATCCCCCCTGAGTACAGGGGCAGTGACTGGCAAAGGAGGATAATCCACTGATGGGCCCCTGTTATTGATGACTAGCCTTATGAGTCATTGCTGTTGAAATCAAAATAGCCTAGTGTTAAGGGGTGCCTAAGAGTTGCCCCTGGAGAACCTCCTTGTTGCTCAATGTGGCCTCTCCCTAAGTCAAACTCAGAATATGAATACATTACCTTCCTCCCAGTGTGGGATCTGACTGCCGGGTATGAGCCTCCCTGGCAATGAGGGATTACTAACAAATGCCAATAGGCAGTAAAACTGGGAAGAGACTTCAAATAAAAGGGGGAAACAGTAAAGACAAATGAGTTCATAGGGCTAAGAGACTTCAAAATGTGTCGGGAGGGCAACCCAGAGGTAACACTTATGCAAATCCCAGTAGGACCCCCTAGACTTCCAATATGGAAATCATCCCAAACAGAGGGCCCCCAGAGGGCTTTGGAGATATCCAGATCAAATAACAGGGCAGATAATTCCAGAATTTGGTGCCTTACTAGTGGGCCCTTACTTGGAATTCTTGCTCCTGAGTGTGATAGAAACTGACCAAAATATGTCTACACTGCATGTGGTCCAAATGTCTCTTCTATTCAAACCTATATTTGATGCCAGAGTTTTTGGTGTGCTTCCATAGACCAGAGACTACAGGCTGACCATATGCCAACTGGGTCCAGAAACTCTGTGGACCTGCAACTCCTATGCTACAACTCAATGGACTCAACCAGGACAACTTGTTGGGAGTTGATGATGGAAGACATCTATGCAGGGAAATCCAGAGAGCCTGCAGCTGCAGGCAGGATAATCCCTTCCATTGAGGAGGGGACATCACCATTCCAGACTCCTTGGGTTTGGGGGAAGAACTATGGACTAGAATGGACTTGTTGGAGTCCTGATATAGACTTATGATATATGCAATGCAAGAAATTGCAAAATTATGTGGAGCCAGGGTCACTGGACACTTTGGGAGCAGGGTGAGGGAAGAGCAATTGTAATGTGGGTTTCTTTTTTGATATTTTTTGGGGGGTCTGGGAATCGTCATGGATGATGCTGCAATGGAGGATGTAGGTCAGTTTGTATGATCATGTGTCATTCAGAACTGTATGGGAGAGAGGGTCGTCTATGTCCTGAACTGTGATCTATTCCTCATGGCAAAGCCCCAAAATGTGTATATCTATCAGCAGAATTATGCCACACTGAGGGGTGTGCATGTGGGGGATTATGGGAGGGGTGGAGGGTGGCATAGGGGTACTCCTGGAATCTCTGTGTAACATTTATGCAATCAATGTATCATAAAAATATAGATATATAAAAAATAAATAATTAATTAAAAAAAAGAAGCAAGTGAGTTCCTTGAAAAACTGGTAGTTCTGCACTTGTTTTCCATGTGAAATCACTGCTTTTACCTAACGCTTAGAGAATACATCAGAAACGTCAGTTTTCTAATCCAAGGCCGTTACTAGTTCAATTTATACCAGTGCACTTCTTTTCACATAGAATCTATATCTAGAGATTGGTTTCACCTAATGCTCTATAACTGCACAAAGATCATGAGCTTTGGGAATCAAGCAAGTCACTACTTCTTTGGCTGCTGAACCATTGTTTTCACTTCAGTAAGTGCTAAATGACGGCTATTACCTAATGCTGTATGAATGCACCAGGAACATCAGAATTAGAAGCCAAGCTAGTTACTCCTGTATCTCATGGCTTTGCCCTTTTTTTTCAGTTGCAAACAGTGCCAAATCACTGCTTTTGACTAAGGCTCTGTGAATGCACCAGCTTCATCGTTTTTCAAAGCCTAGAAAGCTACTTGATCATTCATACCTATGCTCTTGTTTTCAGTTACAATCAATGGGAAATCATTGCTATTTCCTAACCATTTGTGAATTCACCAGGATCACCAGTTTTCCAAACCATGCAAGTGTCATAGTTAGTTGCAGACTATGCCCTTTTCTTGACTTACTGCCAATGGGAAGTCAGTGTTTTGACCTAATGCTCTACTAAGGAACCAGATACCCTATTTAGGAAAACCAACAAATTTCTTCCTTGTATGCAGTACTGCACAGTTGTTTTCTGTTACAATCAATGTCAAATCACTCCTTATGCCTAAAACTTGGGAATGCAAGGGGGAGCCTCAGGTTTCAAAACCAAGCGAATTACTTGAAAAACAGGTGGTTCTGCACACTTGTTTTTTGACACCGTGTGTGTGAAATAACTGCATTTACCTAAAGCTTAGAGAAAACAGCAGGATCTTCAGTTTTCATCCAAGGCCTTTACTAGTTCAATTGATACCAGTGCACCTCTTTTCATGTAGAATCAGTGTCTAAAGATTGGTTTCACCTAATGTTATATACCTGCACCAAGATCATTAGATTTGGAGAGCAAGCAAATAACTTCTTTATATGGCTGCTGAACACTTCTATTCACTTCAGTCAATCATAAATGACTGCTATTAACAAACTCTGTGTGAATGCACCAGGAACATCATTGTTAGAAGCCAAGTTAGTTACGTCTATATCTTATGGCTATTCCCTTGTTTTTAGTTACAAACACTGCCAAATCACTGTTTTACTAAATGCTCTGTGAATGCACCAGCTCCATCCGTTTTCAAAGTCTGGCAACCTTCTTGTTTAATTCATGCCTATGCTCTTGTTTTCAGTTACAATCAATGGCAAATCATTGCTATTACCTAACCCTTTGTGAATTCACCAGGATCACCAGCTTTGTATAGCACCTTAGTGTCTTGCTTAATTGCAGGCTGTGCCCTTGTCTTCACTTACTGTCAATGGGAAGTCAGTTGTTTTACCAAATGTTCTATTCAGGAAACAGATACCTAATTTTGGAAAACCAACAAATTTCTTCCTAGCATTCAATACTGCCCAGTTGTTTTCTGTTACAATCAATGTCAAATCACTCCTTATACCTAAAATCTGGGAATGAAAGTGGGAGACTCAGGTTTCAAAACCAAGCGAGTTACTTGAAAAACTGTGGTTCTACACTTGTTTTCCATTACCGTGCATGTGAAACCACTACTTTTACCTAAAGGTTGGAGAACACAGCTCGATCTTCAGTTTTGAAATCCAAGACCATTACTAGTTCATTTGATACCAGTGCACCTATTTTCACATAGAATCAATATCTAGAGATTGGTTTCACCTAATGCTCTATAACTGCACCAAGATCATCAGCTTTGGAAAGCAAGCAATTTACTAAATTTTTTGGCTGCTGAACCCTTTTTTACTCTTCAGTCTATGCTAAATGTCTGCTATGAGCAAATGTAGTGTGAATGCACCAGGAACATCAATGTTAGAAGCCAAGTTAGTTACTTCTCTATCTCATGGCTGTGCCCTCGTTTTCAGTTACAAACACTTCCAAATCATGACTTTTAACAAACGCTCTGTGAATGCACCAGCTTCATCCTTTTTAAAAGTCTGGCAAGCTACTTGTTAAATTCATGCCTACGCTCTTGTTGTTAGTTACAATCAATGGTAAACCACTGCTATTACCTAACCCTCTGTGAATTCACCGGGATCACCAGGTTTACATGAAACCTTAGTGTCATGGTTAATTGCACACTATACCCTTGTCTTCACTTACTGTCAATGGGAAGTCAGTGGTATTAACTAATGCTCTATGAAGGAACCAGGAACCATATTTAAGAAAACTGACTAATTTCTTCCTTGTATTCAATGCTGCTCTCTTGTTTTCTGTTGCAATCAATGTCACATCAGTCCTTCTAACTAAAACCTGGGAATGGAAGTGGGAGACTAAGTTTTTAAAACCAAGGGAGTTACTTGACAAACCGGTGGTTCCGCACTTGTTTTCCATTACCAGGGATGTGAAATCACTGCTTTTACCCAATGCTTAGAGAATACCACAGGCTCTTCAGTTTTGAAATCCAAGACCATTACTAGTTCAATTGATACCAGCCTACCTCCTTTCACATAGAATCAATGTCTAGAGATTGGTTTCACCTAATGCTCTATAACTGCAACAAGATCATCAGGTTTGGAGAGCAAGCAATTTACTGCTTTGTTTGGTGGCTGAACCCTTGTTTTCACTTCAGTCAATGCTAAATGACTACTATTACCTAACACTGTGTGAATGGACCAGGAACATCAGAGTTCTAATCCAAGCAACTTACTACTCTATCTCATAGCTATGCCCTTGCTTTCAGTTAGAAAGACTGCCAAATCCCTACATTTACTTAATGCTCTCTAATGCACCAGCTTCATCCATTTTCAAAGCATAGCATGCTACTTGTTTACTTCATGCCTATGGCCTTGTTTTCAGTTACAATCAATGAAAATTCACTGCTATTACCACACCCTCTGTGAATGCACCAGGTTCATCAGTTTTCCTTGCCAAGCAAGTGACCTGGTTAATTGCAGGCTATGCCCCTGTTTTCACTTATTGTCAGTGGGAAGTCAGTGGTTTTACCTAATTCTCTATTAAGGAACCACATACCTTATTTAGCAAAACCAACTAAGTTTTTCTTTGTATTCAATGCTGTACAGTTGTTTTCTGGTACATTCTGTGTCAATCACTTCTTATACCTAAAACCCGGGAATGCAAGTGGGAACCTCAGGTTTCAAAACCAATCGATTTACCTGAAAAATTCGTGGTTCTGCACTTGTTTTCCATTACAGTGACAGTGAAGTCACTGCTTTTACCTAACACTTAGAAAATACAGTAGGACCTTCAGTTTTGAAATCCAAGGCCGTTACTAGCTCAATTGATCCCAATGCATCTCTTTTCACATAGAATCAATGTCTAGAGATAGGTTTCAACTAATGCTCTATAACTACACCTTTGGAGAGCAAGCAATTCACTTCTTTGGCTGCTGAACCATTCTTTTCACTGCAGTAAATTCTAAATGACTCCTATTACCTAACACTGTGTGAATGCACGAGGAACATCAGTGTTAGAAGCCTAGCTAGTTACTCCTGTATCTCATGGCTATGCCATTTATTTTCAGTTACAAACACTGCCAAATCGCTGCTTTTCACTAACACTCCTTGAATGCACCATCTTCATCCATTTTCAAAGCCTAGCAAGCTCCTTATTTAATTCATACCCATGCTCTTGTTTTCAACTACAATCAATGGCAAAACACTGCTATTACCTAACCCTTTGTGAATTCACCAGGATCACCAGCTATCCATGCCACCTTAGTGTCATGTTTAATTGCAGGATATGCCCTTGTCTTCACTTACTGTCAATGGGAAGTCAGTGGTTTTACCTAATGCTCTATTAAGGAACCAGATAAATTATTTAGGAAAACCAACAAATTTCTTCCTTGTATGCAATGCTGCACAGTTGTTTTCTGTTACAATCAATGTCACATCACTCCTTATCCCTACAACCTGGAGTGCAAGTGGGAGACTCAGGTTGCAAAACCAAGGGAGTTACTTGAAAAACTGGTGGTACTGCACACTTCTTTTCCATTACCTTGCATGTGAAATCACTGCTGTTTCCTAAAGCTTACAGAATACAGCACGATCTTCCAGTTTTGAAATCCTAGACTGTCACTAGTTGGTTTCACCTAATGTACTATAACTGCAAGAAGATGATCAGCTTTGGAAAGCAAGCAATTTAGTGCTTTGTTTGGCTACTGAACACTTGTTTGCACTTCAATCATTGCTAAATGACTGCTATTACCTAAAGTTGTGTGAATGCACCACGAACATCAGAGTTAGAAACTAAGTTAGTTTCTTCTCTATCTCATGTATGCCCTTGTTTTCAGTTACAAACACTGGCAAATCACTGCTTATACCTAATGCTCTGTGAATTCACCAGTTGCACCCATTTTCAAAGCCTAGCAAGCTACTTGTTTAATTCATGCCTAGGCTATTGTTTTCAGTTACAGTCAATCGCAAATCCCTGCTACTACAAAACACTTTGTGAATTCACTGGGATCAGCAGTTTTCCATGCCACGCATGTGTCATGGTTAATGGCAGGCATGAGAAATCATTGCTTTTACCTAACGCTTAGAAAATACAGCAGGATCTTCAGTTTTGAAATCCAAGGCCATTACTTCTTCAATCAATACCAGTGCACCTCTTTTCATATAGAATCAATATCTAGAGATTGGTTTCACGTAATGCTCTATAACTGCAACAAGATCATCAGCTTTTGAAAACCAGCAATTTACTGTTAGTTTGGCTGCTGAACCCTTGCTTTCATTTCAGTCAATGCCTAATGACTGCTATTACCTAACACTGTGTGAATGCACCAGGAACATCAGGGTTAGAAGCCAAGTTAGTTAATTCCCTATCTCAAAGCTATGCCCTTGTTTTCATTTATCAACACTGGCAATTCACTCCTTTTACCTAATGCTCTGTGCATGCACCAACTGCATCTGTTTTCAAGGACTAGCAAGCTACCTGTTTAATTCATGCCTAGGCCATTGTTTTCAGTTACAGTCAATGGCAAATCAATGCTATTACCTAACTGTTGTGAATTCACCAGGATCACCAGTTTTCCATTCCACAAAAGTATCTTAGTTAATAGCAGGCTATGCTCTTGAATTCTCTTAGTCTCAATGGGAAGGCAGTGTTTTTCCCTAATGTTCTATTAAGGAACCAGATACCTTATTTAGGAAACCAAAAAATTTCTTCCTTGTATTCAATGCTGCACAGTTCCTTCTGTTACAATAAATGTCAAACCACTCCTTATACCTAAAAACTGGAAATGCAAGTTGGAGACCCAGGTTTCAAAACCAAGTGAATTAATTGAAAAAACTGGTGGTCCTGAACTTGACTTCCATTACCATGCATGTGAAATCATTGCATTTACCTAATGCTTAGAGAATACAGCAGGATCTTCAATTTTGAAATCCAAGGCCGTAACTTGTTCAATTGACATCAGTGCACATTTTTCATATAGAATCAATGTCTAGAGATTGTTTTCACCTAATGGTTTATAACTTCAACAAGATCATCAGCTTTGGAAAGCAAGAAATTACTGCTTTGTTTCGCTGCTGAACCCTTATTTTCACTTCACTCAATGCTAAATGACTGCTCTTACCTAAAGCTGTGTGAACACACCAGGAACATCAGAGTTAGAAGCCAAGATAGTGATTTCTCTATCTCATGGCTATGCTCTTCTTTTCAGTTACCAACACTAGCAATTCATTGCTTTTACCATACGCTCTCATAATGCAACAGGTGCTTCCGTTTTCAAAGACTAGGAAGGGACTTGTTTAATTCATGCCTAGGGCATTGTTTTCAGTTACAGTCAAAGGCAAATCACTGCTATTACCTAAACCTTTGTGAATTCACCAGGATCTCCAGCTTTCCATGCCACACAAGTGTCATAGTTAATTGCAGGCTATGCCATTGGATTCAGTTAGTGTCAATAGGAAGTCAGTGGTATTGCCTAATTCTCTATTAAGGAACCAGATACCTTATTTAGGAAAACCAGCAAATTTCTTCCTTGCATTCAATGCTGCACAGTTGATATCTGTTGAAAATCAATGTCAAACCTTTCCTTGTACCTAAAACCCTGTAATGCAAGTTGGATCCTCAGGTTTCAAAACAAAGTGAGTTACTTTAAAAACTCCTGGTTCTGTACTTGATTACCGTTACTGTGCATGTGAAATCACTGCTTTTACCTAATGCTTAGAGAATACAGCAGGATCCTCAGTTTTGAAATCCAAAGCCTTTATTTTTTCAGTTGATACTAGTGCACCTCTTTTCACATAGAATCAATGTCTAGAGATTGGTTTCACCTAATGTTCTATAACTGCAAAAAGATCATCAGCTTTGGAAAGCAAGCAATTTACTGCTTTGTTTGGATGCTGAACACTCTTTTTCTCTGCAGTCAGTGCTAAATGACAGCTATTACCTAACACTGTGTGAATTCACCAGGAATATCAGAGTAGGAAGTCAAGTTAGTTACTTCTCTATCTCATGCCTATGCCCTTGTTTTCAGTTACAAACACGGACAAATGTCTGCTTTTACCTAACGCTCTGTGAATGCACAAGCTACATCCGTTTTCAAAGCCTAGCAAGCTACTTGTGTAATTCATGGCTTGGCCATTGTTTTCAGGTACAATCAATGGCAAATCACTGCTATTATCTAACCCTTTGTGAATTCACCAGGATCACCAAGTTTCCATGCCATGGAAGTGTCATGGTTAATTGCAGGAAATGCCCTTGAATTCACACAGTGTCAATGGGAAGTCAGTGGGTTTACCTAATGCTCTATTAAGGAACCGGACACTTTATTAGGAAAACCAACAAATTTCTTCCTCATATTCCATGCTGCACAGTTGTTTTTTGTTATAATCAAAGTCAAATAACTCCTTATACCTAAAACCTGTGAATGCAAGTTGGAACCTCAGGTTTCAAAACCAAGCAAGTTGCTTGAAAACCTGGTGGTTCTGCACTTGTTTTCTGTTACCATGCACATGAATTCACTGCTTTTGTGTAATGCATAGAGAATACAGCAGGATCTTCAGTTTTGAGATCCAAGGTTGTTACTTTTTAATTTGACACCAGTGCACCTCCTTTCATATAGAATCAATGTCTAGAGATTGGTTTCACCTAATGCTCTATAACTGCAACACGATCATCAAGTTTGGAAAGCAAGCAATTTACTGTTGTTTCACTGCTGAAACCATGTTTTCACTTCAGTAAATGCTAAATGAGTGCTAATATCTAATGCTGTGTAAATGCACCAGGAACATCAGAGTTAGAAGCCAATTTAGTTACTTCTCTATCTAATGGCTAAGCCCTTGTTTTCAGTTACAACCACCGGGAAATCACTGCTTTTACCTAACGCTCTGTGAAGGCACCAGCTGCATCCGTTTTCAAAGCCTTACAAGCTACTTGTTTAATTCATGCCTAGGCCATTGTTTTCAGTTACAGTCACTGGCAAATCACTATTACCTAACACTTTGTGAATGCACCAAGATCAGCAGATTTCCAAGCCACACAAGTGTCATGGTTAACTGCAAGCTATGCCCTTGAATTCACTTACTGTCAATGGGAAGTCAGTGATTTTACCTAATGCTCTATTAAGGAGCCAGATACCATATTTAGGATAACCAACAAATTTCTTCCTTGTATTCAATGCTGCACAGTTGTTTTCTGTTACAATTAATGTCAAATCACTCCTTATACCTAACACCTGGGAATGCAAGTTGGAGATTCAGGTTTCAAAACCAAGTGAGTTACTTGAAAAACTAGTGGTTCTCCACAAGTTTTCCATTACCATGCATCTGAACTCACTGCTTCTACCTAATGCTTAGAGAATAGAGCAGGATCTTCAGTTTTGTAATCCAAGGCCGTTGCTTGTTCAATTGATACCAGTGCACCTCTTTTCACATAGAATCAATGTCTAGAGTTTGGTCTCACCTAATGCTATATAACTGCAACAATATCATCAGATAATTAATGCAAGTGGTTCACTGCTTTGTTTGGCTGCTGGAGCCTTGTTTTCACTTCACTCAATGCTAAATGACTGTTATTACCTAACACTGTGTGAAACAACCTGGAACATCAAAGTTAGAAGCAAAGTTAGTTACTTCTCTATCTCATGGCTATGCCCTTGTTTACATTTACAAACACTGGCAAATCACTGCTTTTACCGAATGCTCTGTGAATGCAGCAGCTGCATCAGTTTTCAAAGCCTAGCAAGATACTTGTTTCATTCAGGCCTAGGCCATTGTGTTCAGGTATAGTCAATGGCAAATCACTGCTATTACCTAACCCTATGTTAATATACCAGGATCATCAGTTTTCTTTGCCACACAAGTGTCATGGTTAATTGCTGGCTATGCCCTTAAATTCACTCAGGGTCAATGTAAGTCAGTGATTTTACATAATGCTCTATTAAGGAACCAGATATCTTATTTAGGAAAACCAAAAAAATTTCTTCCTTGTATTCAATGCTGCACAGTTGGTTTCTGTTATAATCAATGTCAAATCACTCCTTATACCTAACACCTGGGAATGCAAGGTGGAGATGCAATTTAAGAAACCAAGCAAGTTACTTGAAAAACTGGTGGTTCTGCACTTGTTTTCCTTTACAGTGTATGTGAAATCACTGCTTTTACCTAAAGCTTAGAGAATACACCAGGATCTTCAGTTTTGAAATCCAAGGCATTTACTT
>PVKH010034650.1:0-11838 GCA_004027955.1 Chaetophractus vellerosus | reverse complement strand
AAGTAGGTGTTGCAACTCTGCTGAAATTCAGGGCTCAACTAGCACATGGATAGACCAAAGATTTAAGTCTCTGGAATATATATTTATCAAGTATAGTGCTAATTATAAGTTCAAATAAAAGAAGCAGAAGAGCCATGTGTAGAGAATCCATAACTGAGTCTAACTCTGTTACACTGGGGAGCATAAATTCAAAAGTAAGACCCACTGCTGAATTCCTGAGTTGTCTGTCCTTCTTATAGTTTTTGGATATCTCTAGAGCTCTCAGGAGCCCCACTATTTGAGGCACTGTTTACTGTGGCAGTCAATTAGATCCTGCTGAGATTGCATAAGCGTAACCTCTGGATAGACCTACCAACTCACTTTGAAATCTCTTAGCCATAAAAACACATTTGTATATACCATTTTCTCCTTTTGGCCAAGGTCTTTTTCCAGATGCATTGCTAGGCAGTACTTGGTAATAATCCCTCAGTGCCAGGTAGGCTCATCCTCAGGATTCATGTCCCACACCAGAGAGAAGGTAGTGGGTTTATATGCTGACTTTGGCTTAGAGAGAGGCCACATTTCACCAAAGGATTTTGTGATGTACTTTGAGATAACCAAAGATGATCTGAGTGTTACTTTACCAGTGTTAAAAATCATTCAGTAACAGTGATCTAAATGAAGGGAAGGAAATTAAGTACATTCTTTGAAAAATCCCCAAATCAAATAAACAATTTCTTAGGTTCTGAGAATTGGAGCAAAATTCTAGCTAGTTTTTAAATTATTCATAAAAGTGACCCAGATACTTTTTTTTTGTCTTGCAATTCATACCTTCCAAAGGGATGATGTCTTGCTGGCTCAGAGTTTCATCATCACACAGTAGTAGAAATCTCAGTAAATTAGCCAGAAAGAGAAAGAGAGGTAGTCAACTTTTTATCATCTCAGTGTTTAATATTGTTTTTCATCTCTAATTGCTGTTATAATAGGAATTCTTTCCATTTTTAAAGTGTTAGAAGGTGCTTTGGTTTGTGTTGCCCAGAAGCATATCCTGAAATGAAGATTTGAAGGAGAGTTGCTTATTTGGGAGGTTCAAGAAACACTGGTAGGGATGTGGGAAGTGAAACAAAGAAGGGAAGGCAGTGAATAAAGTTGGCATTATCAAAGAGAGCAACCATTGTGGATGACTGCAGCTTAAATCTCCAGAGACCTTTGAGAAATTGTATAGAACACATACCTCAGAGTTATCCCACACAAGACTCAAGGGAGCTGTGATATATAACCTCTAACTACTGTTAATAATTGACTGAGCGGGGTTAGGGAATATGGCACAGTGTTGCTAATTCCCTCATTTTTCTAGTCTGCCAAGCTCTCTTTATAAGAAGGCATTCTGTTAAAGAAATTTGGATACTGTGAGCTGGAAGTTGGACAACAGGCAGTAAACTGGTAATGCCAAAGCAATATTAGCAGGATACCAACTGCATCTGTTACATACGGCCTTCATTGTGTCTTTCTGATTCTACACGTTCTTCCTATATGTTCACATATTGTTCTTTGCTTTTCATTATTTATCTCATTGCATTTTAACTGGTTATTTATTTCTGTAGGTCACCTTAATCACCAATGAAACTCCTGTGCATTTCCCAGGGATGAGCACATAATAACTGTAAATATTTCTTGAATAAATTAGAGAAGAATGTCCTCAGAATCAAGAATGCCACTGTTTCAGTTTCCTAGCTAGCTGCCAAAACAAATAACATGCAATGGGTTAGTTTAAACAATGGGAATGTATTTGCTCACAGTTTGAGGCTAAACAAGTCTAAAATCAAGGTATTATCAAGGCAATGCTTTCTCCCAGAAGACTGTGGCATGCTGGGGCTGGCAGCTGGCTACTGGCAATCCTTGTTCCTTGGCTTTTCTGTCACATGGCAGTATACGTGGCAGCCTCTCCTGGCTTCTCCTTTCTCTTCCAGGTTCCATTGACCTTCAGTTTCAGGCTGCTCCATCTGTGTGGTTTTCTTTCTCTGTCAACTTCCCTATAAGGCCTTCAGTAATAGGACTGAGACCTATTCTGATTCAGCTGGACCACATCTTAATCAAAGTAACTTATGAAAGGTCCTATTTGCAACAGTTCACACCACACAAGAGGAGATTAAGTTTAAGAACATGCTTTTCTGGAGTGCATAGCTCCAAGCCACCACAGCTATTAATTATGACCTTCTAGCTTGGGTTTTTATTTTCTATTTATTAAATTGTCATCTAGTTCATTTCCATTTTTCTGTTTTACAGGTAAGACTATTCTAATGCTTTTAATCAAAATTTATAGTCACCTATACTTATAAGTTATTTTACATTTAGTCTGTTGTCCAACTCTATTAACATTAGAAACTTGAGTAAAGTAAATGAAAGGCCACTCACATGTCTTGGCATCCCCAGGTTTAGAGAATAAGTACATTAAAGTACCAAAAGTGAGGTAATGCAACTTTTTAAGTAAATATGCATTGCCATGTTAAGTCACTTTAAAAGGATTGAATGATATCCAAAAGGTTAGCTCCCCAGAGTAAAGGGAAAAGCAGGTTGTCAACAAGATTTTAAATGAACAAGAAGAGTTTCTGCCAATTTGAGAGTGATCTAGGAATATGCTTTCCATAGAAGTGTTGCCTAATGGAACTCTAGTTTACATGGAGTAGTAAGAGACTTTACTTTCAACGTGATGCTTCTTATCGGCACTTATATTTTCACACATATAATAAAAATATTTTGAAATTAAATATAATGTGGATAATACTTTTACAGTAATTTTATTTATTTTTTATTCTTATTCTTAAGCTTTATGATCTTTGTAGTATGGTGTATATTTTAGAACATATAAGCTATGGTTATACCAATTTCACAGCTGTCATTGAACTATGTTGTGCTAAAAAACTTTAGCTTTCTTCTGAAAAATAGGTTCATTCTGATACATCCAAAAGCACTCATTTATACTAATACCTAATATATTAAAACCTCTAGAGAAGTTGTGTGTTTGTAAATATGCACATACCTATCTATCTATCTATGGGAAGAGAGAAAGACAGAGAGACACAGAGACAGAGACAGAGAGAAGGTGAAAAAAGTTGCTTCATTCCTGGGGAAGCGGTGTTTGTTTCTTTAAAGCTCCTCTCCTCCCATGTCCTGTAAGGGTGATTCAGGTTTCTAACCTATAATATTTGAAATCTGCAAGATCTGGAGGTTGATAGAGGCATACATCCTCTATTAAATATTTTATAGCTTTAAAATTGATAGATTTCCTCAGTTGGGTGACCTATTAAACAGAAAACTATTAGAAAACTCTCCTTTCAAATATTTTCCAGTGTCTGTTAGTCATTCTGAAAATTTGATTTAGTAAGCAAGGAGTTAGTAAACAAGTACTAATAATGGCTAACACTTACTGTCATTATTATTTAATAAGTTCTGTGCTAAGCATTTTATGTACATTTTCTCATTAAATCATAACAACAACCCTAGGGATTGACACTATTATCATAATCCATATTTTAAGATTAAAAAACTTAAGTAACTTGTCCAAGGTCACTTCAGTAATAAGTGTGGAGCCAAGATTCAAAGTTAGGACAGACTCCAGAGGTCATACTCTTAGTGAAATTCTGCATGTAATTTAGAAAGAAGAGAAAACTAGGAGATACCTTGAGATAAGTCATGGAGACTTCAGGAATCACATACCCCAAAAGTATAATTAAGGGTTTTAGTAGAATTAACTTCACTACCCACCTTAGAGGACATTGAGATCTCATCACTAGGTGCCAAGGGCTTCATTTGTATGGGAGTTATTGAGCTGATGAATAAAATGATCAAAAACTTCAGAGCCCGGAGGTGACACTGTTTATATAATTATAGCAGTCACCTGAATAATTGGTCCAGTAGAAAGGGACAGTGAAGACTGAGGTAGGATATATTAAAATTCCTAAGTAGACAAATAAGACTTATCAGCACCTAAATGTAGTGCCATGCCTTTGGAAGTTCAATTCAGCTGCTAACAGTTTGATTTTTGGGGGGGAAAGGTGATGGAAGGCTGGCATAAAAAAGTGGGGGAAGCCATGCAAACATCACTGCCTTGCAGAACTCTCCAGATTTTGTCACTAGATATTTATCACCAATAGACCAATATCCTTGAAAGAAGAGCTTTGTTTGACTTCAGAAGAAAATAATTTATGGCAATGCCATAACTTCTGATTAAGCATTGGAGGAGACTGAATCATTTTATAAGGTGAGCAACACCTATGAATCCATGGCTGAGGACATCAAGGGGAAGTAATGGTGAGAGCTTCAGGCACATCATAGTTAAACAGCTAACCTTGAAAACATCACAACAATAAATCTTACTTCATGTCTCTTTTATTAAGCAAGATGGATTTTGGGTCTCAGACTATGTAAATAAAAAAATGTATGCTATAGATCAGAGAAGGCCAAAATTCCTAGGCGAGAAACCATCTAGGGCAGTGGTTCTCAGTGGGGGTTGATTTTGCCTTTGTGAGCCATTTGACAATGTCTGGAGATATTTTTGGTTGTTAGAACTAGGCTGGTGGCAAAGGGTAATGCTGATATCAGCTCGATGGTGAAGCCAGGGATGCTGCAAACATCCTACATTTCACGGGATAGCCTTTCAAAGAATTATCTGGCCCAAAATGCCAGTAGTTTCAAGGCTGAGAAACACTGCCCTAGATAGAGACTTAGTTGGACCAAATTCATCCATGAATCCTTAAAGCCTGAAAACAGCAAACTATTTAGAAGGGACAGCAGCTATTGAGATCGTGCTCCTGCTATTTATGACTAGTCAAAACTATTTATCTCCCAAGGATTGAAAGGTAGTTTTGCATCATTGGGAATTATGGCTAGGTGGATTGACCACTGGATTTTTTATGAAAGTTTGAGTTCCAAGAACCATCAGAATCCTGATTCTTATCTAGCATCAATCAGTTTAGGCAAATTAAAGAGTAAGTGTAAGTATATAGATGTGTTGTGTAAATTAGTCAAATTTATAATAGGGCAACATTACCTATTTTTCTCAAAAAATGTACTGTTAATACTAATATATAAGGTAAATACAGAGGAAGTGATACATAGGCATATTCTTTTAAAATATTATTCTTCCCATGTGATTTACAAGGAAAAGTAAAATATTGAAAATCCTGATTCATTGCATTGCTGCAAGGCTTTCTTGCTTCCAGCTCAAAAAAAAAAAAACCCCAAACAAAACAAAACAAAACACAATTGGATGTAACAATATAAATGCTTTCCCCCTATAGTTCTGGAAAAATAATCACAAGATTTCTCAAAAATTAAAGACTATTAACCAAAATGCCGCTAGCTTTTTTATAAGAAAAAAATTCACTGCTTATTTATAGAATGCATTGGCATTAATTTTAAACTATGTGATAATCACAGCAAAGTTCTGATTCTGACTTACATAGATGATTATCTAGTCATGTGCCAAACTTTCTTTTTCTTATGATTTTAATATTCATAGTATAATCTATTTAAAGATAAGGAAGCTCTAGATTGGGCACTCTGAATTGGAGATGTGCAGATGGAATTCTGGGGTGCTTGAATCTTCTGAAATTTAATGCAAATTATGTGATTGAGCTCATGTTCTCCCCCATGGAAAAACAGTCTGTAATTTTCATCAGGTTGTCAAAGCATTCACGGTACCAAAGTATTTAAAATGACCATCATGAAGGAAAGTTAGAAAGAGCTTAGATCAGTCAGAAAAGTCTAGTGGGCCCTTTACACTTGAAAATAACTAACTAAAACTGTCATTCCTTATTGGAGAAAAGAACAAGAAATGTGAAAATGATTGTGCTTCATGTCACTGTAAGATCATAAGGAATATACCTCATTGTTAAAAACTCATATTTTATAATGCTATAGATTCTTTTCTAACAAGTCAATAAAATTATAATCTTAAAATATCTCTATCTACTGCTCCCGAAGCATTGAGAATTTCAATAAATCCAATCATT
Source organism: Chaetophractus vellerosus (assembly GCA_004027955.1). Lineage (NCBI taxonomy): Eukaryota > Metazoa > Chordata > Mammalia > Cingulata > Chlamyphoridae > Chaetophractus > Chaetophractus vellerosus. The sequence continues at coordinate 5,845 of PVKH010034650.1, read as the reverse complement.
AATAAGTCCAATTTTCAGACCAAAATACTATATTTCCAGGTACAAACTATGATGTCAAACACTGCAGTTGGAATCACTTGCCATTAACCTATTGTGGTAATATCTATCTCAGCATCAAATTACTTTAAAGTTAATGAAGATATACTGATATTACAATTCTTTATTAATTTTGATTCAAGAAAGACCAATTTTTTATTGTTTCCTTGAAATTATTTTATAGCAATTTGTTTGGATTCCTATTATGCTAATCATGCTGTTCTATATTAAATTATGATTAGTTGCAAACATGTCTCTTTACTCCATGTGAGGATTAGCCTCCTGAAGGAAGGGATAGTTTTTAATTCATGGTTTTGGTTTTTTTTTAATTATCTTCTCTCAGAATACTTTTAAAAATAACAGTGCACAAAAACTTGAATTTGTTTACTTTAAAATACTTAAAATTTAGTCAAAATGGTTCTCTGAAAAAACAACATAGAAAAAAATCAATTTTCAGATATGAAAATGTGTCTATTCTGTTCAATGTATAATTTATAAACCAGTTTGGAGGAATAAATCAGTTTCCCAAATATTTGTATACAAATACAGAGAAAGAAGAGGTAGCACTTCAAACTATGGTTTCTTTTCATTAGCTTAGTTATAGTTCAGCTCAAACATGAAGGCGCATGTGGGAAAAGAGAACATTGTAACAAGTACCCAATATAACCACACCAGTGATTTTGTTACTTGGAATATTTTCACTTCATCTTATCCAGACAGGTTTTCTTGGAAAAGTGTCAACAAATTCTTTTTCCTTGCTACTACTTTTCTCTTTCCACAGTGATAATTGAGGACTGCAAACAGAGTCAAAATATCCAGGTACTGCAGACCAATGAGTTAAATTAGGGACACCACCACTTGGCCAACTTTGCTTCCACCAGAAACGCGTTTTAACTGTAATTTGAGATAATGAGAATTTTTTGCAAACCTAAGCACCAAATCTCAGTGTAAATTTCTTTCCCATGTACAAAACTTTACTGGGGTAAAACAAAGATTCAACAACTAAAATGTCAGTGTGCCAAGTGCAGATAGATTTACAGAACTTCCTGAATTGACTAAATCAAAAACCAATTTATATAATTCTTTGATAACTGTTTCAGAGTCTTCCCAGGCTCTGTAGCTTATTAACAGATGGTACATTACCCAGCCAGCTGTGAATACCTGCTGTCACTACCATAGAGGCAAAGAACCACAGAAATACAGCAAGGATATTCCCCTGATATCCATCACCATCACATTTTGATATCCATCACCATCACATTTTGAGGTTAGATAATGTCAACTTCACTTATCTGTTAATCTTCATTCTGAATCATTATTGATTCAGATGTTGCAAGATTCACATTTTTTAAAAGCTGATTTTTCCGATAATTACTGTTGGTAAAGACTCACAAAATTCACTTAAAGATAGTTAGAAATATAGTAGTTGTTACTCAAGAAAAAAAATTTAAAGACTTTTCTATAAGTTAAAATAATGGAGAAAAATACCAATGAAATTGCATTTATTTTCACAGTGTGGTTCCATCTTTTTAGTTTAACTTTTTTTTTAAATCCCCACACTTTTTACAAGACTACAAGCCCACCCTCCTTCCCATATATCGCTTTGTGAATTCTCTTTACAGAATTTTGATCTATGTGATGGATATACTAGGGAATAATTAAATTTAGGACTTTGATGAATTATTTGCCCCTCCAGCATGTTAAGATGCAACAACCCACTCAAAATATTAAACTTTCTAGATTTTCTTTCTTAAAATTGACTCACATATCATCAAAGCTGCTGGGTCTCCCCAGCTGTTTTCATTTTCTTTAGATCTCCCATGAGGAGATCTCTTCAAATTTCCTTCTGAATTGTCATATGCACATCTTTCCAAATTCCTTACTCAAGAGTTAAAGCAAACATTATGTTAATCCTATTGATTTATCAAATTGCCCTTCCCCAACCATACTTTAAAGTCATTTCTATCACAGGAATAGGTTTGAAAGTGATATTCCAGCAAGTGGTAGCTTTATATCAAAGTCCATTTCTACATACAAATTCTAGCTCATGAGAATCAAAGCCTTGTCACTGGTCATTCACACTGCACAGGCTTCAACAATGATACTTGAATACAAAACATTCCAGGGAACAATCTTTTTAACAAATAATCCAGTCTACTAGCTAAGCTTCCTTTTTCAGTGTCAGACCTTTTCTCTGAGGGGCTTTATTATATCAAGCAGTTTCCAATGGGGGAAAAATAGTCTTTTCAAGTATTTTGAGCTTTATCTCACTCTCCCTCTCTCTGATAATCAGATATTAGAGATTTATGTAATCATATGTCTGGAAGGGATTTCAAAACTTCTTTATCCTTTTTGGTGTTTTTTTGCAGGTACTTAAAAACAAGCAGGCTCTCAACTGACAATTTATTTCATTTCTAGATTTAAAAAAATCATCTGTTCAGATCTCTCCTTGTATACTGGTGTTATAGGTTCTGCAATACATTGTTCAAAATGAGAGGAAGTTTTCTTAATCCACCTCTTCTATCTCAGTCAGTTAAAAATGTCATATTATAATAAATGATTGGTTTGATTTGTTCTCTTGGTGTATCTGTGTGGATTTAGCTTCCTTTTCATCAATCAAGGAACAAGGATGAATTTAATAATCTCCTGTGCATTGGCCATCTTTTTAAAAAACAAAATATGTTACACTTCTATTTAAAAAAAAACTAAGTAAATATGATAATCCCACATTTCTTGAAATTGAGACTAAGACATTTAAATAACTTATCAATGTCTCAAGCTGAAAAAAGAAAGCATTTAATAGGGTTATCTTCCTGTATTAGAGAAGTTATAGGTTTACAGAGCAATCATGCTTAAAATACAGGATTCCCATATAACATAACACCCCACCACCAACACCTTGAATTGGTGTGAAACATTCGTTACAATTAATGATAGTACATTTTTATCATTGGAATATTAATTAAAGTTCACAGTTTATCTTAGGGCTGGCTCACTGTTGGTATAGTGCTGATCTATGGATTCTTTTAAAAATTTTATTCTGTTACCATATATACAATGTAACATTTCCCCTTTTAATCATATTCAGATATATATTTCAGTGCTGTGAATTGTATTCACAATGTTGTGTTACCTTCACCACCATTCATTACTAAATCTTTCTATCATTCCAACCAGGAAACCTGTACATTTTAAGCTTTCACTTCCCATTCTCTATCCCCACCCAGTACTCTGGTAACCTATATTCTAGATTCTGACTCTATGAGTTTTGCTTATTCTTATTGCTTCAAATAAGTGAGATCATAAAGTATTTGTCCTTTTTTGTCTGGCTTATTTTATTTAACATGATGTCTTTATGGTTCATCCATGTTGTCGCATATATCATGACTTCATTCCTTTTTATACCTGAGTAATATTCCATTGTATATACCACATTTTAATTACCCATTCATTGTTCATTGTTTGATGGACACTTGGGTTGTTTTCATCTTTTGACAATTGTAAATAATACTGCTATCAACACCAATGTGCAAATATCTGTTCCAGTCCCTGTTTCAATTCATTTGGATGTGAGCCAGTAGGTTGATTACTGAGTCATATGATAGCTTTCTGAGGAACTGCCAAACTGACTTCCACAATGGCTGCACCATTTTACAATGACACCAGCAAAGAATGACTGTTCCTATTTCTCCATATCCTCTCCAAATTTGCTATTTTCTGGGTTTGTTTGCTTGTTTTTAATAGTAGTCATTTTAATGGATGTGAAATGGTGTCTCATCGCGCAGTTGATTTGCATTTCCCTCTGGACATGATGCTGAACATCTTTTCCCTGTGCTTTCTAACCATGTGTATCTTTTCTTTGGAAAGATGTCTGTTCCAGTGGTCTGCCCATTTTTTAATTGGGTTACTTGTCTTTTCTTGTCAAGCTGAAGGATTTCTTTATATTCACTGGATAGTAATCCTTTATTGTATAAGTGGTTTCCAAATATTTTTTTCTAGTTTTGTAGGTTGTCTTTTTACTTTAATGATAAAGTCCTTTGAGAAGCAAAAGATTTTCATTTTGATGAGGTCCCATTTATTTATATTTTCTCCTGTCATTTGTGTTTTGAATTTAAAGGCTAAGAAACCATTTGCTAACTCAAGGTTCTGAAGATACTTCCAACATTTTCTTCTTGGAATTTGATTATTCTAGCTCTTATTTGTAGGGCTTTGATCCATTTTGAGTAGATTTTAGTATATGGTATGAGTAGTGTTCTCCTTCTTATTTTTGTTTGCAAATAGAGATCCAGTTTTCTCAGCACCATTTGTTGCAAAGACTATTCCTTCCCATCTGAGTGGCCTTTTGCAACCTTGTCGTAAAACAGTTGGCCATACAAGTGAGGCATGATTTCTAAGCTCTCAATTCTATTCCATTTGTCTATACATCTGTCCTTGTGCCAGTACTATGTTGTTTTGATTACTGTGGCTTTGTAATAAGTTTTAAGTAGGGAAGCGTGAGTCCTTCAATTTCATTCTTCTTTTTCAAGATGACTTTTGCTATTTGTGGCCCCTTATCCTTCCATATGAATTTGATTATTGGACTTTCCATTTCTACAAAGGAGTTTGTGGAATTATGATTGGGATTACATTGAATATATAATTTACTTTGGGTGGTATTGACATCGTACCAATATTTAAGCTTCCAATCTGTGAACACGGAATATCCATCCATTTATTTAGGTCTTCTTTAATTTATTTTAGCAATGTTTTGTTGTCTTCTGTGTGCAAGTATTTTACTTATTTGGTTATAAATATTCCTAGATATTTGATTCTTTTAATTGCTATTATGAACAGAATTCTTTTCTTGATTTCTTCTTCTGATTTATTAGTTCTAGGATCTTTGTTGTGGATTTTCAGGATTTTCTGTATATAGGATCATGTCATTTGCAAATAGGGAAAGTTTTACTACTTCCTTTCTATTTTTTTTTTTTTTTTGCCTTTTATTTCTTTTTCTTCCCTAATTACTCTGGAAAGAAATCCAGTACAATGTTGAACAACAGTGGTGACAGTGGGCATCCTTGTCTTATTTCTGATACTGGAGGAAAAGCTTTCAGCATTTCACCATTAAGCTGGATGTTACATGATTTAACAGGAAGATCCTAGAAGTGAGAGAGCAGTAGAAAGCCTGATATAAGCTCTTCACACATCCCTGACTGACTCCTAAACTGCAACCTACACTTTTAGGAAGTCTGATTACATAATTTAATCCCTGTCAAGTTACTAAAACAAAAGTGTAAAAACTTTGAAAAATAAAAGAGAATCCAGGGGAGCAGGTATAGCTCAATGGTTGAATGCCTGTTCATGTGTACAAAGTCCCAGGTTCATTCTCTAGTACCTCCTAAAAAAAAGAGAGAGAATCCAATGCTGCCTAAAAATCATCTAAAATGTCCAGTTTGTAACTGAAATTCATAGATATACAAAGAAAATGGAATGTGTGGCATTTCCTCAGCATAAAAATCATATCCTTAGAACCTAATTCCCAATAGACCCAGATGTTCATATATTGGATTTGGCAAATGAAGACTTCAAAGTAACTATTATAATTATTTTAAATATGTCCAAATAATTAGAAAAATATTTTAACAATGAGAATATTAATAAGGACTTTCAAGAGAGAAATAGAAAGCATAAAAAAGGACCAAATGGAAATTTTAGAGATGAAAATTATAATAAGTGAAAAGACAAATTCTATAAATCCACAGATTTGAGATAAGAGATGGAAAGGTCTGAACTTAAAGATAAATCAATGGAAATTATCCATTCTAAAGAA
>PVKH010034649.1:0-11841 GCA_004027955.1 Chaetophractus vellerosus | reverse complement strand
AAATGTGCAATGGCCTCACAGATTCTCTTTGGCTACAGCTAATTTTCAAAGTAAGTTGTCGCAGAGGATGTTGTTTACTTTCTCAAAAGGCTGTTCTCTCTTCTTCGCATCTCCTACGAAGGCATAATGCCAAACCTGTACCAGTAAGATCATCCCCCCAGCAAGTGTGAGCTCATAAATAGAGGATTATTATACAACCTTAGTCAACCAACAAAGAATTGAGCCTGAGCTCGGCAACATCAGAGATCTCTGCAAGATACCAAAATTGGAATAAAACTACCTCACAGAGAGACAGCAAAGTGCATTTTAAGAAATCCCTAGAAACTATTTTATTTCAATAAAGTCTTTAACAATATTCCATTAGGAAAAGACTCTTTCCCCTTTTACCCCTTGAGATCTAATTTTTTCATAAAAGTCTACATTTTCAGAGGAGGAAAATTTTCAGTATATTCATTAGTAAATGACAAACACTTTAAGAAACATAGTAAAAAAAAAAAAAAAGACTCATTCAATAATATACTTATTCACCAAGCCAAAATGCCTTCAACCTACAATCGCAGAATCTACTTGTCAGTAGTGCATATTCTATCCTGTATTTTAAAAAGCCAAGGTCTACTCTTCCTGACTGGTATAACATCTGCAGCAATAAAAGTGCCTCAGAATGTGTGTGTTTTAATAACATGAAAGATAAGAGCGAGATCTAGCTTGATTCTCTTGTTAGCAATAGCTAGAAAAGAAAAATATATATTTTTATCAGGAATATTAGGCATCCACAAATCAAAAGATGGGACTGACTGGGAGAGCAGGCTCTTACCTTGTGCATCTGATGCATGCCTTCCTGCGGAAAGTCGGCAGACCCCATCGTCGGCATAGTGTGCGAGACACTCGGAGGTCCCGGACTCGGTCCCATCATACTGTGGACGGAACCTGGGGATGGCCCTGGTCCTGGACTAGGCCCGAGAATTGGTCCTGGGGAGGGCCCAGGCCCTGGCGAAGGCCCTGGGTGGGGCATCGCGCCAGGGTCTGTGGGTGTGGACATCTACTTCTCCTGTCTCCGCCAGGCGGTAGGGTAATGCTAAAGGGGAAAGGAGAAAAAAGAAAGGGATGTTTTAAACACGATGTTAAGATCAGAATGAAACAGTTGTTAGTATCTGATGGTGTCACTTTTGCCAACTAACATCAAACAGAACTGCCCTGTCTAGTCCAGATGTTTGAATGAATGTGATATATATCCATCTGCCCTAGGCTTGATGAAGACCACTTGTTTTAAAAGAAAAAGACAAACTCTCAACGATTCTGCTAAAAGATATAAATCATCTAAGGTAACAAAGACTCACCAGAGAAACTCAAATTTAACACACAAGCAGAATTATAAACAAGCTTAAAATTCATTACTGAAGTCAACATATGCTCTGCGTTATTATGGCCTGGGTACCTTTCAAGTCTTGGGCCCCCAAAACCTATTAAAGTAAAAAAACAAAAAACAACAAACAAACAAACAAACAAACAAACTAAAAGAGTATACAACCAGGATCCATTTTCATAAGCAAATGGGCATCAAAACTTCACAAGCATTTTAGATAGTTAAAACAAAACAACAACAACAAAAAAACAATTTCATGAATTGAAAAAGAAAGACAAGTCTCAATCATGGAGAAAACAGAGGCTATGAGAGTCAGGGAAATATGGGTTCATTTTTGTCTACTTTTATGTAGACTTTTACCCATATGTAAAATTAATAGCTACATTATTTAACTTTTCTTCTTCTGAGATTTAAATGCAATGTTAAAAAACAGCCCTGTGCATCGCACAACACTGAGACATATTCAGCATTATTTTCTCAAACCATCCCCACTGGTCTAGAAGTGGCAGATTAAGAGGTGGTCTTCCTGCCAGCTAAGAAACTGAAGCAGAGACAAGTTGGGCAATCAAGGCAAGGGATTTATCCCAGGCCTCTCTCTAGACAAGATGCCCAAGAGAAGTCGCCCATGGCTGCTGGATGGGGGCTCACCACAGACGAGCTGTGGAAATTCTAGTTCTCCAATTTCAGAAAAGCAATATTCCATCACCCACGCTCCAAGACTTCTTGGCATCCCCACTGGGCAACTGCCTCTCGGGGCGGGTATGACTGTACCTTGGAGGGGAGCCAAAGCAGGCAAATTAGCTGTTTTCTGATACTGACAGAGATCAGTGATCCCAGCGAGATAGCCTATGGTAACTGTCAGAGATTATGATGTTACCTTGGAGACACACATCTGTACACACAGAAAGTTCTCTGCTGTCAACGTCACAAAATACAGAATGAGACACTCGGAGTGATTTGCTTACCTATGCTTAGTAATTCAGTGGAAGGGACAGAAGTAGACTGTAGCAGCCTTGCCATCCACAAGGCTCCTTCCACAGTGAAAAGCGGGGTGAAGGGGGAAAATCCACACCAGTTCCATTCTCAGCTACATACTACCCGCTCTCACTGACTCTCTAGAATGTGAGGGCAATGAGGGCAGGGCCTTGCTCTTCACCACTCCTGCATCCCCACCTTTAATAAAAGCTGGCAAGGAGTACGCGGCTCAAAAAATATCTGATGAATGAATGAACGGAGGACAAAATCTCGAGGGCAAACTATTCATAGAGGCAATTATTTTTATAAATGAAAACTAGAAAGTCATCGGTGCTTGAGGTGTGTTTAAGGAGTGTGGGCAAGAATTTAGGCCATTCTGATAAATAAATTAGGTCTAAAACAGGAAGTGGTGAAAGGCTACTGTGGAATGAGTACAAGCAGGGTATCACACCACCTGTTTTGCTGATGCAAGGTAGGACCAAGAGAACCCAGTTCAAGTGGTTTTGAAAACAACCGGCACTTTGAAGGGGAATTACAGCCTTGAATTCACTAGAGAGCTGAGTGTTATTATTTATTCTATGTGATTAACAAAGCAGGCAGAAGTAATTTTTTTTTCATTTTGCATTCCACCCCCTCACATAAACACACACAAGTTCAGTCAGCATTTTAAATTTAGGAAGCTGACGTCAATTCAGGGGTACTACAAGTTATAATGTTCTTTCATGTGCATCAGCAAAGTAATACACCCCTTTCTTTTTTAATGAATAAAAGGAAATTGCTTACTTCCTGTTATGGTTTACCTTGAAATTAGCTTCAATAGGTATTACTGTAATTTATACTACAGTTTTGAACAATGAAGATACAAATACTTAAGTTAGTTGGCCTGATATCTCGACTTCTCATGTTTTTATATCTTAATAAATATTATCCCATAATACTGCTTCCTACATATATTATCACTTTCATCTTTGAATCTTGTAGAATTTTGTAATTACTGGTATGCAGTCCCATAAAAATGCTCCTCATTTGTTGTTAAAGTAAACAACTAAAAACTTTGTGAAGGGAAAATTCTATAAGACGGGAAATGGAAAATTATGGGCACATAAACCAAATGTTAATTCAGGAACAAGTTACATAGGAATACTTTTAAGTAAGAAGAGACTCTTCAGGTGCATGAACTTAATGAAAGTATATAGCACAAAGAAATAGCACAGTTCAATAAATAAGGAGACTTGCCCCATGCCACACAGCTGATGAATGCCGGGGTCTGTTCTATCATAAAACTTGAGTGTGGAACTTGCTGGCTTCTGACTGGGAGTCCAGAGACTTGGGTTCTGGGAAGTGCTTTTCCTCTTGGGTATCACCTCCCTCAACCATAAGTCTCAAAGGTCTATCCCTGATTCCACGCCTGCTGCCCAAAGCATTTTACAGGCTTCCTCCAAGCCTGCGTGTGGGAAAACACATCAGTGAACCTCCATGGTAAAATGAGGGCGGTCCCATCCAATGGCATCAAAGAGGAAGATCTCAAAGATGAGGCCTGGCCTCTTAATCCTTCCACTTCATTTCAGATGGCAACTTTATTTTATAGTTCAAGGACATAATTACACCTTCACACAGTAAGAAGGAAACTTGGGGGCCTAAATAACAAATAGGTCTAAGTCTCAAGCAGGGGTGCATGTTATTACTAAGTTAGTGTAGTTAAGGTTTAAGGTCCAGTATTGGCCAACACAACTTCTCCCTCGCCAACCCCGCTTGTATCACTAGAAATCTTAACCCCTTTCTTTCTTCTCCAACTTATGACAGTGGCTCTTCCAGGCGCAGGGGCAAAGCACTAACGAAACGACAGGGTGGGTGGTGATGGTGGTGGTGGTTATGATGGGGGAGGGAGGACAGAGAGGGCCCAATAATCTCAATAGGGTAATGGCTGGTCTGTCCACAAGATAGCTCAAAATCTCTTTTTATTTTGTGTTGGAGGAAAAAGGAAGTTACATTGTCACAGAAAAGAATGATCCGTTCCACAATTTTTGGCTAATAGAATGAATAAAATGTGCGTGGGGGAACCTCCCCTACAAGTGTATTGCTGGCCTCCTCTATTTTCACTTTACGCCTCCCTCTATCTCAGACCAGGCCTCCCTAAGGGCCACAGCCAAGAATGTTTTTACAGTACACCCTGTCTTCTTTTTGTCCTTACTTTCCTTCCTTTAGAATTGGGGAATGTGTGTGTTTAAAAATAAAAGACCTCAGAGCATCCTACAACTCAAACACCATAGCCATCCTCCCACGGCCCAAATCTCCTTTCCTCTCCCCTTCACTGAAAAGCTAAGCGCACTCATCTGCAAATTAAAGGGAGTTCCACTTCATGGAATTTTAAGGGTCATCAGTGCAACCATGACAACCATGACAAAACTTATGCCTTACTGTCTTACTGCAAGCAACTGAAATATCAAAGACCTCCACATGTGTAGATATATTTAAATATGCCCACATGTGCTTCATAGTACTTTTGGTGACTTGAATTTGGATATCTCTTCACTTCCCCCATTTAAATGATGAGGGCAGTAAGGCAGGAAGGGACAGACTGGATTGCCCAAAGTCACCCTGTCACAGGAGAGAAACCACAAAAAGAACTTTTTATCTGTTGACTTTCAGCCCAATACTGAGCTGCTCCACCAATCAGGCAAGGCCATTCACCAGAATGGATAGGTTTTCACTTGGGTCAGAGCAGGGCCCAGGAATGGAGGCTGGAGTACACAGACACAATGGGGGAAAGATTTTGCAGGGCCTAGAATTTGGCTGTGATAACAGATTAATTTACTAAGGGAAAGAGAAGTAAAGAGAAGTTCTAGAGAAGATATGAGATGAAGACATTGTCAAGAACTGAAGAGGTCTGTAATGTATGATCAAACACACAGAGAGCCTGTTTCATTTGTCTATTCCCCAATATACTGAATACTGGATAAGAGGCATTTAGGGTATACAAATGACCAGATGGCTTACACTAGGACTCTTTTTTTTTTTGAAAGATTTATTTATTTATCCCTCCCCCCATTGTTTTTGTGCTTGCTGTCTGCTCTTCGTGTGTTCTTCTCTGCTTGTCTTCTCTTTAAGTGACACTGGGAACCGATCCTGGGACCTTCCGGAGTGGGAGAGAGGCACTTCATATCTTGCACCACCTCAGTTCCCTGATCTGCTGTGTCTCTTAATGTCTCTCCTCTGTGTCTCTTTTTGTTGCATCATCTTGCTGGGCCAGCTCTCTGCGCGGGCCAGCTTGCCTTTCACCAGGAGGCCCTGGGAATAGAAACTTGGGCCTCCTATATAGTAGATGGGGGCCTAATAGCTTGAGCCACATCCATTTCCCTATAGTAGGACTCTTAAAGGCTATTAAGGAAATAAGACTTATGTATAAATAGCAACAAGAGAAAAAAAATGGAAGATCCAGTAAGATAAATAGGGGTATAGCTAAAGAGTCCTATGCAGTAACAGTGCAGTAGATTACTTTCAGCTTAGAGAAGTAGAGGAAGGAAGAAGGGAATTAGGGAAGACTTAAAGCAGAAGATGGCATTTCAGCTAGGCCTTGAAGTAAAAAAAAAAAAAAAAAAGAAAAAGTTCCTAGAAACTTTTGTTTCTTAATCATAGAAAGAGTTTGGAGAAGCACACCAACCTTGACTAAACAATACCTATTAAATTATTCTTCACCCAACTTCATGCAGAAGTGGAGGAGAAATCTTGGCTCTTTACAGCTCACTTTACAGAAAGACTTTGAAGTACAGGTTAAAGTCTGAATATTGGAAATAAAAATTAGGTCCAGTTCACATCCATAAGAATAACTCAGTCTTTCTAACGTTTTCTGGCTGGTAGAGAAGAACTACGAGGCTCAGGAGAGCGTTCTTTTCATGTCTGTTTGCTGGTTCAGAATGTCTGCCCCCTCCTCACCTGAAGGCTTCTTCTTGTTTTGTTTTGTTTTTAATGTCGTTTTCTCTATAAATGAATTGATAATTCACTCACAAGAAGTAGCAACATCTCTAGAAATGGGATAGAGCACTCTCATTCTTACTGGGGGCATAGAGAGTGGTTAAGGAGAGCAGCAACGAAGATAAAGGAAATAAATCTAAGAAGTGGCTCTGTCAGAGGCCAAGGTTGTCTGGGTAGGTGGTGAAACATTAGCAAGGCCCACGCTGCTTCTTGGCCTGAGCCGTACAACTTTAAACACTGCACCACGGGATTTGTGCCATGGATAAAAACTGCACCGAGTTTAAAGTTAAAGTTACATGTGGCTGGATCAAAACTCTAGGAAAACATTTCCATGGCATTCTTGGACTATTCCTATCAGTTTGCCATTCGTTTCAAAATCAGATACGCTTTTAAAAAGTTGTCCGATTAAAAACGTGCTGTTTGTTGGACTTCGGTGAACTCTTCATATTCCAATCAAGGAAACAAATTAGGACGGGAGCCCTTGCCCTCAGTTTAAATAAACTGCCTTGGGAACTTGCCTCAGGCCTGGCAAAGGCTCTGAGACAGCTCTGTGCACAACAGAAGATAACAACAAACTCTGCGGGGGCTAATTAATCCCTATGATCCCCCAGCACTGCCTCTACAGGCTTCTGGCTGTAGATACCTCGAGCTACCTTCTCAGAAGATCCACCTGTGATGAAAACCGATGACCAACATGGTGAAGAACCAGGTCTCCACAAAGGAAAATTTGCTTTTAAAAGTGCTAAACGCTCCTCAACAAAGAAGCACTTCAGCAAAGCATCCCTCTAATCCAACACGTCCATCGATAGATATAATCATGGGTAGCTATCGCTTCTAAAATTCAGCTTCACAGAATTGAACCAAACTGCCAGGCAACTGGCCCAAATCAACCAAACACTTATGCCTGCCCCTCTTCAATTATGTTAGGCCCCTTTGCAAGGGAACCTCATTTTGGATGCTAAGAATGGATAAAAGTCACTTCATTCTCTGTCTGCTAAGAAGACTTTATTTATACATTAAAGATGTTAAGAGTCTGAAACACTCCTTTCAAAACTTACCTGTTTGAGATAGCACACTTTTACTTAGCAGTAACTTCTACTATTATATGAACCAAGGTTGATGCACAAGCTTTGCTATGCCCCATTTTGATAGCAACAAAAATTCAAGAATCAACCCTTCAAGTTTAAATGCAATTAAAATGGGAAATGGCCATTTACAATGTTAATGTGCCGTCTCTCTCTTTTTTTTTTTAAATCACCACATAGTTCATTTAACCTCTTTGAGTTTCAAGTTCCTCATCTACAAAATAGATATAAGAGTAGCTGGCTACAACCCCAATTTTGATATGAATCAAATAAAATACTGGATATGAAGATACTTTGTGAGCTATAGTATACAAATGTGTATTTCTGCCAGGATCCTTCTATCAACTTCCATTCCCACCCACCACTTGAACCCTCAATCTGCTAAATTCAGCTTTCTAGAATATTGCTTTGCTCATGAATTCCCTTGCTCAAAACTTGTGAGAGCAAGCTTCCAACACACACTGGATAAAACAGTCATGCTTTAGCCTGGAAGTGAAGTCTTTTGACAACTCCAATATCATCTGAATATTCTCCCCAACTGATACTTCTTGTCCCAGGCAACCCAGTAAAATCAGCACATTGCTCTTGTGAAGCTCTCCTTCAAACTTGGGCCTGATGATCTCAGGGCTTCCGATCTGGGATGATCACTCCCTCCCCCTCCTACCATAACCCTACCCCATTCAAAGACTTTATCTACCCCAGCAGCCCAAGAGAGCTCACTTTTATCTCTGCCTATAACACATGGCCTGAACAGTTTACCCTTTGCTATTCATAAGCTTAAATATTTAAGTATATTCTTTAAAACACATAAATTCTCAACTATAGATCATCCATTATTTTTACAGATTTCTGGGCTTTGCTTAATGGCATTTTAGTATATTTAAGAACTTAGCACAGCAGCAAACCACAAAATAGCTGCAAATATTTGCAAAGCTACTTTGTGCCCAGTTAAATACAGTACTGGGGAAGGTGGGAGAGGACTACCCTCTGGACGCGCAATTTACACATGCGATGACTTAATGGCAATAATGGGATGGTGAAAACTGAAATATATCACATAGGTAAAGAAATCTATAATCATTTCAAACAAGAAAAAGACACTCCAAAACAAAATGAGAAAAAAAAAATCTTTCCCCTTAGACTCCTGTTAACCTGCAAACCAATATATTCCCTCAATTTCTATTTTTACATAATTTTAATGCCCAAATTCTGAATTCAGTTTAACAACAACAAAGCAGGGTGGGGGTATAATCACATTTAACATTTTTTAAACTTTAAATCTTTATTTGTACTTCTGTAGATTCTATTCAGCGATTTACAAAAGGGCCAGCCCATACTTCAACTAGGTCAATTTCTAAGAAGTTTCTAATATATTAGTGCTTGCACAGATGGCAATCATATATTGGTGTAAGATTGGTGCTTAAGTTGAAGCTTTTATATTCCAACTAAAAATACAACAGAATATTGAAATATTTTGAATGTTTTAAATCATACAGGCATAAGCCTGATTAGAATTGTCCAAATGTCCTAAAATCTTATAAGTCTAATAAAACAACATTCACAGTAAGCCTAAGTGACAAACTTACATATTATAAATCCAGAAATCTAGAAAGGAACTACTTATTTCAATGTTTAAGGCAAAAATTCTGCATTACATATCTAAAGTATCATTCCAAATTAATGAATTAATGACATGTTTATATCCAACATTCAAAAGACCCAGCTTTCTAGCTCCTGAAGTTTCACAAGCACCGTTTTTTTTTTCTTGCTGTTGAAGTGCAATCATTCAAATATCTTACTGTATTTTAAAATGTGTTATTACTTAAACTCTATCTAATATATCCTGAATACTTTCAAGGAAAAGCACTATATTAATACAAGAAATAATAAAATTACCAAAAAAAAGATTTCCAAACCCTGGCTATTGCAAGATCCCCTTGATACACTCTCCTATATACTGACTGGAAGTACTAAGTTTTAGTCTCCTGTATTCCATGGTAAATATAAATACACAACTTTCTACACAGAAAAAGTAAACACCCCAGGCCTTCCTAAATACTCTTCCAACCAACTTACCACCACCTGTATTTTCTATTCCCAACTATGTATAGAAAGATCCATGGACTTTACTAACTGGCTAGATATTAAAATTCCATAATACAAATTTTCCAAAATTTGGCATCTCCCATAGTAAAAAAACAATCTACAAAACACATTTAACAAAAAGCAATAATTTAGAAAATAATGCTGTTCCATAAAATAAAATTAATGAAAAAATCAGAAGTAGCCTCCAAATATTGCTTTTCATATTGGGGGATTTTCTCATCTGTTCATCACAAATGCTACAGAAAAGATATGTGACACGTGTATAGAAAGGTTTCTAAGGCCACTCACATTAAGTAACTAATTATCCATGACTTCCCTTAAAATCATCTTGACCAGAAACAGTGAGAATCCAAACTTCTGTGGTTAAATGAGGACCCTCACTTGCTAGTGCCGGGAAATACTACTTAGCATTGTATTTGTGATAATTCAGGCTTTCTCATGGCAACATGTCAAGATGACATAAAAAGTGATTTATTATTTCTCTAGAGTATCAAAAAGCTGCTGACCTAGGAGAGTTCAACAAACAAAGGCCTTGTTTACAAAGGAAGACTTCCACAGGAAAAAAAAAAAGCAAAACATGAAAACACTGGAGGACAGAGTCACTTTTATAATTTATGAAAGTCTTCCCTTTTATGGTCTTATGTCATACATAATGTCTTTAAAATGAAATGTCAAAATATTACAGTTATATGAGGGGTATCTCAATCATCTCTTGGAAGAGAACAAGATGTGCTATACTGGCCTGTATTATAACTTATCTTAAACTTAAAGGAAAAAGTTTTAAATAATTATCTGCAAAAGTGTTATTTTCTAGTTATACTGTCAGGTATATTTTAAACAGAACTCAAGCATTAACAATATACTGCAAGCTGAGGCACTTTTTTTTTTGGTCAATTCCAAGCCTCAGGTGTTGGTCAAAGCACTTTTCAAGAAACTTGACAAGAAATGCTCAAAAACCACTTTAAAAACGAACAAAAGAAAAGATCTAAGGCTGCTTTGAACATACTCTTGCGGTGACTATTTTTCTGTGAAACACCACAGTGCAGCTAGTTCTGATGCTGGGTTGGAACTCAAGAGAGAAAGGCTGCCTTGAAGGAAGCATTCTCTCACCCCTGCCAATTCTTCAAGGGCTCTGACACCCCAAACTCCTAATTTACTTTTAAATGTCTTTTACCAATATGGTATCTCCTTTAATGCCCCCAACAAGGGAACTGGACCTCTGATCTACAGGGTATAGTTTTTTCAGTCTACTTCAATAAATATCTTTTGGAACTAATAGGTTGTAAGGGAGCTTTAAAAAAAAAAAAAAAAAAAGTCCAGGAGAATAAAAGGGCAATTAGATTCCTAAAGAGAAAGTGTGTCTCGATTTGCATAACAATGCACCAACCCAGATTAAAACCTGCCACACCCCTAATCTTCCCAAGTGCACTAGAAGTAGCCTGGAAGCAGTATGAGCAAGTAAGCGGCAAGTAATGCCCCCCAGTGCCCACAGCCCCCCGCCCCCACCCCCACGTAGCTGTTGGGAAAAAAAATTCTGAAAACATTTGATTATGTATATATAAGTATATACACACACATAACATTGGGCATGGCTTGTATTTTGGTAGAGCTGTCAGGGTTTGTGTGTCTTAGATGATTGGTGAAAATTTATTTATGCATGTTGATTAACAGCACGCAAGCAACTATCTTGTCCACACAAGCAACGCACACAACCAAGGCCTTTGAAATGGAAGTTTAGAATTTAACTCTGCTATTGTATTGGTAACACACAGACGTTAAAAACCACTCAATGCCGTAAACAAACGTGCATCTTTAATATCTTCTTTACCCGCTAACACTACATTTTAGGAATACATGGCTCCATAATGACCAGAAGATAGTGATGACACCGCTCCCAAAAATACTAACTCCGGTCGCTTGCTTTTTTCAAAAGCACCAACCTCCAACAAGCTAGGGAAGGAGAAGGAAAAAAAGACGATAACCCTACAAAACTCTCCCAAAAGTTATATAAACAAAGGACGGCAGAAGCCCAGCATGGGCTTTGCACCCATGTGCTACTAAAATTACATAACACACGGTGCAGATATTAAATAAGGAATGGATTCTGCACAACACTCCCACTCTCTCGACTCCCTCGCCTTCCTCCTTCCCTTAAAAAAAAAATCCAAACGCCTGTCAAGACCAAGTGGACGACTCAATATTTATCTTATAGCTGGAGTAAATCCTGCGAGAGTTCGAGGCATATTTAGGCCCGAAGTTTGAAGGTGTAACAGCCCCACCGCGCAGCGACTCACTCTCTCCCGACCTGGAGGGGAAAGGTCTGACAAGCGACAGCAGCCA
>PVKH010034648.1:0-11836 GCA_004027955.1 Chaetophractus vellerosus | reverse complement strand
ACAAAAAAATAAATAAATAAAATAAAACCATAAAAATAAGTAATCATTTAGGAATATAAACTTAAACGAGATTGACAAATGGAGACTACGGCAGTTTGAGATTATTTTGTGAATCTCAAAAAGAGAAAGATTATATGTGTAAACTATCTCTTCCTCTGGGAGTATGAATGCATTAAATTCAGCTGAGCAGCCTTTGATTAGATTACTTGATAAGATTACTTTAGGGCTTTTGATTGGACTCAGGTTGAGTCTCTGCCTCCTTGCTGGGTCTGGTATAATTAGAAACACAAAGATACAGGCAGAGGAAAAGGGATACAGCATATTTGATTCTGCAATGTGAGAGGGAGGACTGGAGGAAAACAGAAGCTCCTGAGAGGCTCAAAGAGGCTGGGCCCACAGTGAGCCTGGAGGAGAAGGCTGAGACCTCGGCGGAGATTGGCAGCCATCTTGCTTTGCCACATGCCTGGACAACAGAAAGAGCAGTACAGCTGAGAAAGCATTTCTTATGGTGCCCTGATTTGAACTTTTCGCAGCGTTAGAACTGTAAGCTTTTATTCCAAATAAATCTCCTTACAATAGTTAACACATTTCTGGTACTTTGCATCGGCAGCCCTTTGGCAAACTAAAACAGTGACAAAGATAGAGGAGAAATCATTTTGTATCAGAGAATCAAAATATTACTGTTTAAAGTTAAAAAATGGAAAATAACAAATGTAGAGGGTGTGGAGAAATAGAAACACTGTTTCATTGTTGGTGGGGCCATAAAATGGTGCAGCTGCTGCGGAAAACAGTTTGGTGATTCCCCAGAAAGTTAAATATAGAAATACCACATGACCTGGCAATCCCGCTTCTAGCTCTATACCCAAAACAATTGAAAGCAAGGACTCAGATTTTGCACACAGATGTTCTCAGGGGCATTATTCACAATTGCCAAAAGATGAAGGAAACCCAAGGGCCCTTCCAAGGATGAATGGATAAATAAAATGTGGTGTATTCAGTCATAAGAAGGAATGAAGCCCTGATAGCTGCTACAACATGGATGAACCTTGAAAACATCATGTTGAGTGAAATAAGCCAGACACAAAAGGACAAATGTTCTAAGAGCTCACTGATATGAAATAATTAGTATGAGCAAATTCGTAGTCAGAAACTAGAATACAGATCACCAGGGGCTGAGAAGGGGCTAGGGTATAGAGTCGCTGTTTGGGGTGATGAAAAAGTTTTGGTAATGGTTGGTGGTGATGGTAGCACAATGTTGTGAATGTAATTAACATCACAGATTGCATACTTGAATATGGCTAAAAGAGTACATTTTAGGTTGCATATATGTCACTGTAATAAAAAACTTAAAAAAACCATAGGACTGTACAACACAGAGAACCCTAATGTAAACTATGCACCATAGTTAATAGTATAATTTTAATAATATTGTTTCATCAATTATAATAAATTACTGCACTAATGCAAAATGTTTATAATAGGAAAAACCGTGCATGTGAGGGCGGGTATTTGGGACCTCTGCACTTTCTGCATGATTTTTCTGTAAAGCTATGACTTCCCTAATTTAAAAAAAGTCACATGATACAGTATGTGCTTTCCCTTCGGAGTGATTAAGCTAATCAGCAAAAAGACCTGAAAACAGTAGGACTGAGGCAGAAAGAAGGAAGAATTTTACTTTTGTTTTTTATAAAATTTTCTATAAGGTCTTAATTCTTATTTTCTTATGCATATATTACTTTCATGGTTATAATTGTGTACCACTAATAAAAAATTAACAAATGAAAACATTCTGGCATAATTCATAACAGTATGAAAATGCTTCTACACTGTCCACAAGAGAGACCACTAGGGAGGAAATATGGAAAAGCTGAGGATATTTCAGAGAATATCCTGGTTCCTATTTACAGCTTAGTGACAAAATCTGGAATGGATGACTCTTCAATTATTTCAGGACATTCACAAATTTGTTAATATAAAAGCCCTGAGACTAGGGAGAGCAAGAGAGCTAAACTGCTTTCTCTAATAAAGTAAAAGGACATGAGTTTCTGGGGCAGCGGGAGCAAGAATGGATGAAGCAGAACAAGGAGAGATCGAGGAAGGAGTGTCAGGCTAGAAAAGCCTAGAGGCTGGCAGGGTCAGGAAGGGAAGCTCAGCCAGAAGGCATTCCCTGGTAGCAGGGGAGGCAATGGCCTTTGAAGACCATAGTCATGTAACATTTGATGTGAGAGTCCAGTCTTGTGTAGCCAGCCACCTACCCAACTGTTAACTCTAAAGCATTATGAAATTCTCCTATGCAATTTTTTCATGCAACTGATATTTTGAGGAAATCAGAGAAAAGAGTTCTCATTCTCCATTGTAGGTCAGGATGCAGTGGAGACCTGGAGACCAGTCACAGTAAAGCGTGAGGGAGAATGAGATTTCAGAGGATGCAAAGCATTGGAAGTGGTGACTGTTAGAAATAGGAGGCTCCCAAGAATACCTAGTGACAGAGGGGGTCAAAGTTTGTTATTCTTCAATGGATAGTCCATTAACCCTGCACTATTTATTAAACAGAGTACAGTTTCCACGCTGCTCTGCAGTGGTACCTTTGTCATAAATCACCTTTGTCATAGTCCACGTATGTGTGGTTCTATTTCTGACTGTATAGGTAGCGATTTTTAATTTGAGAATATCAGTGAGATTTTAGCAGAAGGTAAATCTTTTTTTTTAAAGATTTATTTATTATTTATTACATATCCCCCCCCTTTCTGCTTGCTCCTGCTGTGTGTCCATTCTTCTGTGTTTTTCTATGTCTGCTTCTTGTCTCCCCCCCGTCCCCGTGGCGACGCGCCGAGTCGGCCCTCCCCGGCGGTGGCTCGTTCCGTTCATGGGTGGCTCCATTCCGTTCCCACGGGCGGCTTCACTCCATGTTTTGCGGGCAGCAGTCCTCCATGTTTTTTGCGGGCTGCTCGGCTTCCGCAGTTCGCAGGCAGCAGCTCCGCTTTTCACGGGTGACTTTGCCATGCCCGTGGGGGCTCTGCCCTGCCCGTGGTGGCTTTTTGCCTTGCCCACGGCAGCTCTGCCCCGCCCACGGCGGCTTGCCTTTCTCAAGGCCGTCTGCCCGCTCGGAGAGGTCCCCGGGAACTGAACCTGGGCCTCCCATGTGGTACCCCAGCGCGCTCTTTATCCACTGAGCTATCTAGCCGGGCCAGAAGGTAAATCTTAAGTTTAAGTTTCAATGAGGACTTTTGTGAGTAAATTACAAACAACCTTGAAGTAAATTGTTACAACCACATTTGAACAAAATTTGACATTATTTACTAAAGGTGAATATGTACATAGTCTATGAAACAGCAATTCCACCCCGAAGTTTATTCCCAACAGAAATGCATGCATATTTGCATCAAGCACAAAAATGCTCATAAAAGCATTATTTTAGTAGCCTAAAACATAAAAAACCATAATTTATCAATATTAGAATGGGCACATAAAACATGCTGTATTTATCCAATAGAATACTATACAGCAATGAACATGACCAAACTGTCACTACATTAAAAAACACAGATGATTTTCAAAGCCTAATGTTGATAAAGAGGCCAGGCACAAATTAATACCTGATTTCCTTTATATAAAATTTAAAAATAGACCAAATTAATCTCTGACGTTGGAAGTCAGAATAGTGGCCCACTTTTGGGGTGGAAATTCAGGGAGTAACTTTGAGGGGTCATGCAGAACACTTCCGGGGTGCTAGGAATGTTAATTCTTCTTGGCCTGAATGGGAGTTACATGGATGGGTTTATTTTGTAATAATTTATTGACCTGTGCACCTAAGATTTGTACTCAGCTCTAAAGTGTGTTGTAATTAAATTAAAACTTTTATTAGTTGGTGGGCCGACCAGCTGGCACCGCATCTCTCAGGCTACCACTCTTGGGATGCCCAGCATTTGCTGCTGCCCTACCACCCCTCCTCCTTCGCCTCCCCAGTGCCACGGGGCTGGAGTCCAAGCTGCACCCACAGCTGCAGGTACCATAGCTTCTGGAGTTAGAGTGAATGATGAACTCATCAAATTTTTAATGATATGAAAGTACAGAAGTCTACTCAAGAGGAGATAAAAAAGCAGTGTTTAAGCGGTGACAAAAGACAGATAATTGTAGAGGAAGCAAAGCAGGTCTTAGTGGGTGAAATTGGTGATAATTATAGAGGACCTCACAAATGATTTGTGAAGTTGCTACCTCTGAATGACTGCTGATATGCTTTGTAAGATGCCATATATGAAACAAAAGATTCTAAGAAAGAAGGCCTAGTATTTATATTATGGGCTCCTGAAAGTGCATCTTTCAAAAGCAAGATGATTTATGCTAGCTCTAAAGATGCCATTTTAAAAATTTACAGGTATTAAATATCAGTGGCACGTAAATGGCTTGGATGATATTCAGGACCACTTAACACTTGGAGAGAAATTGGGAGGCAATATAGTAGTTTCACCTGAAGGAAAACGCTCATAAAATGACAGTCAGGTGCCATCTGGATGTTAAGGAGCTTTCATTTCTCCAGCTCAGTCAATTGTCAATCGGAATAGTTTTAGATTTTTGTTTTTTTTTCCTCTCCCTTCCCACTGGGCCCTTCCAACATAAAGAATGAAGGAGACATGATTTCTTTAAGCAGCTTATCAGTGATGGCCATTAGATTGTTTAATGCTGTTACTTTTATGTAAAACCCAGGGAATGCCTTCCCATCATACTTTAACCAAAACAACTGGTTGTATGTCTCCGTTGCAGTGAATGTGAGTGTCAATGAGAATAGTTTCGAATACCACAAAGGGTGAGCTAATTGAATGCCTTGAAAGTACTATCCACTGTTCGGATGGTAAACTTTTTACAGTATTGTTTATAGTTGCACTTGATTGTAGTTCTGTGAAGCTCCAAGCATTTATATGCCTCGCCTGCCTTGGCAAGCCTATCTTTGTGGCATGGTGGCACGTGTACAACACTATGCATTGAAAGCACTTTTTGTAATGAGTTTAACCCCCACCCCCTAAAGGAATGCCAATTAAGTTGCACTGTGTCATCAACTTAATCCTAGTGCCTCAGTGTTCACTCCTGTTAGTTGCATGCTTTCTTAAAAGAAACAGCTGTTGTTAGTGTCATTTTGTTTTCCCTTGAGCTTAGCTACTGCATAAGTGTAGGAGTTTTATGTTTACCACATGAGTCTTGCAAACTATCTGTATAAAAGACCTTAAGTGGAACATTGTTTCTGATATCATACTCTCCCACCTTCACATAAATGGCCACAATGCAATAAAAATTGTGGCCTATTACAGAACATTGCCTTATTTTCCTTGGAAATTTTGAAAAATTTTGCATGAAAAAAACTTCTAAACAGCTATTATTAATTTCTGCACTGGTCATTTGAGAATTATTTTTGTACTATACTCGTGTGATATTTTCTGAATCTGTTGGATTTATTTGATTAAAAAAATATTCTATCCTAAAGCCAACTAATATAAAATCCCATTGTTATAGAGTGGTACTTTTATAAACACGTATATACTTAAAAAGAAACTTTTATTTAAATAAAGCAAAGTTGCACTCTAAATTACCTCTGGAAAGACACACATTGGTAACAGTAGTTACTTGGTGATAAACCATGTGCTCTTTCATAATTTTTAAAATATTTTATCATGTGCATGTATTAATTACACACATGAAAGAAGTATGTGATGTAGACTGAATTCTGTACCCCAATTTGGACACGTTCTTGGTCTTGGTCTGCATTCTGGTAGGTGTGGATCATCGTAAAGATCTCTTCAAGAGGTTACTTCAGTTAAAGTGTGGCCCAACTAAATCAGGCTGGGCTTTAATCCAGATTATTGGAATCTTTTATAAGCAGAGTGAAAGTCAAGTGAAGAAGGAGGCCATGGGAAGCAGCCAGAAGCATCAGTGGAATCTGGAAGAGAAGGGAGAAGATGCTGCCAAGTGCATTGCCATGTGACAGGAAAAACCAAGGACCAAGGATTACAGCCAGCCCCAGAATGCCACAGTTTTCAAGGAGAAAGCATCACCTTGCTGATATCTCAATTTTGGGCTTTTAACTTCAAAATTGTGAGCAATAAATTCCCATTGTTTAAGCCAACCCATTGTATGGTATTTATTTTAGCAGTTGGGAATCTACAACAGTATGTAAAATACAAGTTTCCAAGTACTACCTCTCACTGGGAGGAGACTCTAAGGTCAGAATTTTCATGGCAATTCTACCTTTTTAACAAGGTTTATCAGTGAAACTGGAGTTACCTTTACATTGAGGGGCTGGAGACAACCAATGTGAATTTCTACAGGCAATTTTAGCCTCTCCAACTAGAAAATAACCTCCATCACATTCATAAACTCAGTAGCAAAGGATAAAAAGGACCTCACATCCTTACGGAATCCATGGACAATACTAGGAATCATTCTGCAACCTTGAATGGTAAAAGAGAGTGAGCCAGAGTTTAATTTACTTAGCAATTCAAGTGAGTCAGTCTTCCCAGTTTATAGAACTAGCTCACTACATTATTATACTCCTGAGGCACATTTCATTTTTTTATATAAAAGATCACTAACCTTTTTCACTCTTTGTAGACTTTTTGATACAATAGCATTAATTTAGCTACAGAGAGCCCCTCCAAAACAGGATTATAGTCAGTCATCATGAGGCTAAATAAAAAGAACGCTTACAAATTTTCAAAATGCTGACAATCCAATAGAAAAATAGCTAATAGGCTTTATAGAGACATTTCTCTAAAGCAGCTCTACTAATGTTCAATGAATATATGAGTAAGTGATCAGTCTTCATCAGTCATCCAGAAATTCAAATAAAAGTCACAACGAGATTCCCAATATACTGACCAGAATGTCTAAATTATAAAAATATGCTAAAACTGATGTTGGCAAGAATGTGGAGCAATGGAACGCTAATGTAATACTGGTGGGAATGTAAATTGGTATAGCCATTTCTTAAAATAGTTTGGCATTCTCTCCTAAATGTGAAGATAATCATATCTTAGAATCTGGCATTTCTACTCATGGGTATTTTCTCATCAGAAATACATGAACATGTGTATCAAGGGATAAGCACCAAAATGTTTACAGCAGCATTATTTGTCATAGGCTGAAACATGAAAGAACTTAAATATACATCAACAGTAGAACAGAAAGTAAATGGTATATTCATCCCGAGAAAACTACACAGCAGTAAATGCCACTCACAACAATGTGGAAGACTCTCACAAACATAATATAGAGCAAAAGTAGCTAGACACCTTTAATAAATGTTTTCACTTTAAAGATGTTTAAAATGTGAAATTAAACTGTAATTCAACTCTAAATAAAATGAATAAAGTGATTATCATGGAAATCATCATGGTGGTTACTTTTAAAGAAGAAAGATGGGTTGGTGAATGGGAGAAGCTCTGGGGCCTGGTAATGTTCTCCTTCTTTACTGGAATGAGGTGTTCATGAGTGTTTGCTTTTTGATAAACCACCGAGCTGTAAATTTTCATTTTGTGCATGTTTCTATATGTGTGTTACATTCCAATCAACTTTTTAAAAGAGTCATTTATCTTTGAAAACTTGTGAAGACACAGAATGAATTAATCCAGAATCTCTGTGCAATCTCCAGCCCTCCCAACTACCACATCCACCAAAAAGAAAAATGCATTTTATACATTTTACAATATTTTGGAAACAGACTTGTAGGCACAATGCAAAACAATGACTTATATTTTGAAATAAGAAATAAGAAGTTAGTCTATCGAAAAAGTAATTGTCTCAGCTTCCACAAGAAATTTAAGATTTCCTCTTAGGGTTGAATCTAAGTTAAAGCTGTTTCCAAAATACACATTTGCTAAAAACAAACTCTTTAAAAAACACTCATTGATCCATAAGCATTTAGAAAAACCTCTACTCGCCTTTCTCATGGATCCTCTTCCTCATCAAAACTTATTCTCCAGATGGACACTGTTCCTAGGCAAAAACATCTACTCATTGTTTTCCTATTATGACATGTGCATTCTCGCTTCTGTATTTTTTCTTCTGCCATCTCCCTTTCTAGAATGTTCTCCATCCTTCTCGACTTGCTACCCTCACAAGCAGTGATCATTCCTGCCTAAGATGGCACTATAAGGAATAGAGCACTAGGGATGGCTTGTTGAGTTCTTAACCACTTGCTAGTCACTGTGTTAAGCATTTTATATATGCTATGCCATTTAATCCTCACAGTCACTCTGTGAGGCAGTATTATCATCACACCCATTATACAGAAAAGGAAACACAACCTTAGAGGCGCTAAATGTTGTGCATAAGATTACAGTGCCTAAGGGTAAGTGACATGAATTGAGCTTTAAACATTAAACTTGGGTGTGTCTCAGTTCAAACTCCACTGCTCATTTCTGGTATACAACTATTTTCTACTTTCTTTAGCAATCATTGAACAGTTACTTTATGTGGCATCAACTGGAGGTTTAAAATACTGTTAAATGGAAGTCTGACTACAGAACAATATCCTTTTTATTACACTCCAAGTAAAGTAATACCTTATAATTGATGAGTAGGTAGCTTAGAACCATTTAGGAAACTCAAAAAAATCCCTTATCCAAATCAAAGACGTTAAAATGGCATGAACTAAAAGTTTTGCATGCTTGTGTGGGTTTTTCAAGGAAAAAATAGGAAGGAAGTTTGTGAGTAGTATAGCAGTTGAAGTCTTGTGAGCACTACCCTCTCCCCAGGTGAGGCAGGTGGGTGGGTGTTCCACTCCTTCACATCGAGAGAGGGGCTCTAAGGAGACCTCTGAGAAAGCCTAATGTGTCTCCTTTCATTTTGGAGCAGGGGGACATATTGGACTAGTGTGTGACACCTGCCTGGGAAATCCAAAATGCAAAAGATGGGCTCTGCAATTGCTCTGAGGGTGAGAGCAAATAAAAGATTGGCCTGTACCCCTGAAGTTAGGCAGAACAATGAGTACTGAATGGGTGAGTATTTCCAGTGGACTAGAATTGGGACTCCTGAGAATGACAGCCATGATGAGGTCATCCTCTGTACAATCCAAAAGGAACAGCACAATCGGCAAAGTCCCACGAAGGAATAGGCTGAAGACCAAGTGCTGGACATAGACCTGCCGAGGCCATGCTGGTAAAGCCCCTTCCTTGGAAGAGGGGGGAAGAGTCCGGAGCTTGATGTGTGAGACCTCTGGGATTCTGTGTGTATTTACAGTTGTCACCCTGAGACTTTCTTGCTGTTTGGATGGGGCATGTGATGAGTTCCTTCTTGGATAAATGTATAATTTCTCTCTGAGTAAACAAGAGCAAAAGGCAAAGGGGCTGCAATTCATGACACAGATACAGTTCTCCTTAGCACAGTGCATATACTGGGCTCTGCAGGGATTAGAAGTCATAGCATGAGGGAAAGCCCTGATTGAGAAGCAGTGCTGTCCAGGGAAGTCATGTCTGTAACAGGGGTATAAATTGCCCATAAAAGAATGTGTTGAAAAAAATTCGAAAAAGTTAAGTTTCTTTCCTGGATAGTACAAAGCATAGCCAAAATAGAGAAATACAAGTCTCTATGTATGAAAACACTCAAGAATCCATCCAGTCCAAACTATAATTATTCTAATAATAGACAAGTGGATACTTATTTTCCCAAACCCCTGGTCTTTCTGATGTACCAAGACATGAAATGAAACTGTTCTAGTCCAGGAACTAGAATAGTCTGTGTTTGCATCACAGAAAAAGCATGCACTGAAAGACAAATGGTTGAGGATGATGAATTAAGAAGGAAGGAAGCTTTGCTGTGACTTCAGCACAACTGCATAGTGCTGGAACAGGGCGAGACCCAGGATTACATCTCTGAGCACTAAAAGTTACAGAAAGGCATGTTTAGATACTTAACCCCAAGACTGTTTCCCTTAATAACTACCTGGGACTTTTCATCCAGATCATTTCCAAAATTTAGTCTCCTTAAATGGGACAAGTAAAACTATCAACTTGGATTCAACCTTGCCCACTAACTGTGGGTATTATTTCCTTGGAGATACAAAGATATGTGATATGTGTCCCAAGAAAAGACTAAGCTCCAGAAAATATCCTAAAGTGATCTTCACTACCCAACCAGTAACAGCCAAAATGCTTAGCTCTCAAAAATAAATAGGAAGAACTACCAAATATTGAAGAAATCACAATTAAATTTAAACTTCCTTGAGAGAAAGGAAAACAAACGAAGCGACTAGGTGATGGCTTCCTTTGGAAAGAAGAACCACAATAAAGAGAAGTAATTGAAATGATTAACCAGAAGACTTTATTAGCCAGCTTTTAATTTTTAAGCATGCACTGTGTACCATAACTTTACATAAATTATTGCAATTAATTCTTAAAAACCTTATGACATGACTCTTATCTTCTTCATTTCATAGATAAGGAAAAGATTCAGGTAAATTAAATCAACTGCCCTAACCGTCTCAGCTAATTAGAGGCTAAGCAAAATTCTGAATCTAAGACTGATTCCAAAGTCTAAGCCTTTTCTTCATACTGAAAATCCTCTTATTGGCCAAGTATGATATCCTCTACCGGATACTGAACCAGTCATTTGGGAGTAAATCAACACCATTGGTGGGCTTTTACCCAGTGGTACACTCCCCACTTCCCAGATGCTACTGGTACTGCAATTAATGGCTTCTAAGTGTGACCTCCAGAGAACTGCTCTTGGCTGATCGGAACCATCTCACTTTTACATACCTAAGAAGTTATATCCTGCCTCCCAGGAGCAACCAATGCCCGGCTCACATTTGGAGCACAAAAGCTTAGACCCCTTGCTTCGAGGCTGGACAGCTCTGTGGTAAAACTTACACTCTAGATCCCAACAAGGATCAGGCCAAGTTCACACTTTACCTGAAACCACATCCTTGTCCAGCTCCTTTCCCTTTCTTATTCCGCTGCCTCATTTCCTTGCAGTGTTTTTCCTGAAGAGCACTCCCTCCAAAATTGCACCTGAATCCCTTCCAGAGACTCTGACAGAAGACAGTTTGTGCCAGAAGGGGACCTAGGAAGCAGACTCAAGGATAGGATTCTGGAATTGGATCAAGCATCAGCCAACAGGCAATCAAGACCCCATCAGTGGTGACAGGTGGAGTATCAGTACACCCCAGCTTGCTGCACCCGTGCAACTGTCAATATTTTCTCCTCTTAAGCTCAGATGGAAGGCTGTGCACTAGCATGTGCAACATCTCTGACATTTGGGAGGTACAGTGAAAATAGCAATTATAAGGATTGTGAAATCGTGTGGCTCCCCTTAGCTGAAAAAGGAAGGCTGGGGACAATCAATCACAATGCAAACCCAAATGTGAAAGCCAGAGGCCTCCCTGTCAGTATTTAAAGAAACTCTCATCTCTAGGAATTACAGGGCTGACCATACTGAGGCTCAGGCTCAGTACCTACTAATAAAAGAGTAGCAGGTTTTTCCAAAAAAGAAAAGGAAAAAAAAAGCTGAAATCTCAGCCCCAGCAAGACTCCTATTCCAAAATCAGGTCCTTTATAGAAGGAATGGTATCTTGAGGCTTGAGATGAGGATTTCTGGGTCGATGAACTGAGAACCGTGATCCCCAGATCCCCCCAAACCAGCATAGCCTTTAGAAGTGAACCACTCCACCTAGTTAGGAGATAGCGCCCCCTTGCATAAACACCTTGCAGAGGAATCAGAGGAGGCAGGTGCCTTATAAGACGGCAATTGTCCTCCTCAATGTCTGCCACCACCTCCTCTCCATTCATCAAACCAAAATATGGGGTCAAATCTCAGTGTAAACTGTCTGGGGGAAAGGCTGGGCCTGTTA
>PVKH010034647.1:0-11838 GCA_004027955.1 Chaetophractus vellerosus | reverse complement strand
GACAAACTCTTCTTTACCTCCATTGTTTAGTTGCAGTCCTATTTCCCCTTCTTAGTCAGGAGCAATCACCCCAGCCAGTACAGAAATTTCCTTCTTTGCCTGCTGATTCAGAGGGATGAGGAGCCCAAAGAGGCCAGATGACAGTCTTCACTTCCAGTTCAATGGAATCATTGTTGTGCCTCCTAGTGGAAGAATTCCTTCTTTTGGAACTAAGACCTGTAGACCAACAGAGCTTAAGGTTGCAGTGACAGGAAGCAAAAAATTTTTCTAGTGGATCACTAGGGGTAATAGTCAGTGGAGCCACTCCCATTTCCACCCCTCGATTCCTGGACTCATGAATCCTGGCTATAGGAGAAATAGCACCATAGAGTGGATGCTGATTTAAAGCGTATACACCCTCTTGGAGAACACTGCTCCAGCCCTACAAGGTATTGCTATCTAGTTGGTGCTGTAATTGAATCTTCAAAAGGTCATTCCACCTTTCTATCAATCCAGCTTCTTCAGAATAATGGGGAACACATTAAGATCAGTGAATTCCATTTGCACATGCCCATTCCCACACAACAGTTGCTGTGAAGTAGGTTTTTGATCAGAAGTAATGCTGTGTGGAAAACCATGATGGTGGATAAGTCCATGGGTGGTAGTTTTGGCAGAAGCATTGCATGCAGGGATGGCAAACCCATATCTGGAATATGTGTCTATTCCAGGTATACTTTCCAAAACTGAGGAAATAACCATGGAATGGATCTGGGGACCCACCGGACTCACTGTAAGATGGATTTAAGCTAAAAAATCTATCACCTGACCTCCATAACCCCCTACTCTGACTAATAGACCACAGTGAGTGATGTTTTGGGTCTCCTGGAATTAATGCCACTTCTGAGCCAGTGTCTAATAATCCCCAAAATGTCTGATCATTTCCATTTTCCCAAAGCAACACTACCCTGGTAAAAGGCCATAGGAATCTTTGTGGAAGGTTAGGAGAAAGGTGAACAGTATAAAATTTTGGCAGTGTAACAGGGTCCTTCCCCAAGGGACTCAGCCTTCTCCTCATTCAAAGGGCTCTGGGTCTGTAAACTGTCTCAAGTCTGGGAGTTGATTAAGAAAATGTGACTCTGTTTTTGTAATTCTAGTTAGACTTTTGTTCACTTGACATAGAACTCTTTTGTGTATACAGATCAAGAAGGAATTTAGTAGACTGACCATGTATTTTACTTCTAGGTACCCCATGATCTACTAGCCAAAGCCATAGGTCTATGTGACTCAGATTATTTAGATTGCTGCTTTGAGTCTGCTGTCCATTATCATAGACACGCCCACCTTGTCTTTGGCGATTAAGTGCAACAATTTGGCTTCTGCCAAACTAGGATCTGATCATCCCCATTGTGTTTAAGGATCCCAGTTCAGTGATAGCAGTTCCCAAGGTAATATCAGGTAACAACCACAGAGCTCTTCAGGGAGATTAGTTAGTCTCACAAATTTACCCCTCACAGTCTTTGTGAAAAGTATGTCCTCTGGACATTTCTAGGGTTGGATGAGCAGTTCTTACATGATATATCCACTCTAACATCCCAATTTCTCTAAGCCTTTGGATTCCCTCATCTACATTATGCAATGACAGTTCAGGCATTTCAAACTCAGGTAATGTTGGCCTCTTTTGGTCCATGTTTCAGCCAACCACCCAAACAAACCATTAGAGCCCTTTCTGACCCCTCAAACTACAACATTGAATCCAGAATCCCTGCTTAGTGGACCCATATCAATAAGTTCAGCCTGATCCATCTTTATATATTCCTTCCACCATTATCCCACATCCTTAACATCTATTCCCACACATATTCCCTTGATGTCTGTCTATATAAACTGGAAAACAAATGCAGGTCTTTTGGAGTATCATCACTTCTCCTTTTAAGGCCTTCTACTCATCCCTTTCTTTTATAACTGTACCCAGCATATTTAAGAACAACTAGCCAACATCATTTTACCTTTTAATTCCACAAAACTGGGTTAGAGTGTGAAAAACACTTTCACTCAGAACTTTTTCTCTTAAAAGCATTTGAGTAGCCATATCCAGTGGTGATAATTTGTGTATCTATATTGCCAACTCAGCTATGGATTATTGGAAGTAAAGTCATTAGTGCCTTCAAATCTAATCAGAGTAGAGAGCCAATTGCAAAAACCCCAGAACCAATTCAGAAATTCCATTTTTAAAATTCTGAAGAACCACTCCCGGTACCAAAGCTGTATTAGTCAGCGTTCTCTAGGGAAAAAGAACTGACCTGTGGTATCTGTAAATATTAAGGGATTTTATAAAATTGTCTTATGGAACTGTGGGGATGCACAACTCTAAACTCTGTAGTGCAGGTTGTAAGCTGGGATCTAGTTCGATGGTTTTCAATGAATTCCCCGGGAGAAGCTGGCTGGCTGAAGTAGAGATGAAAATTCTCTCTTCCAACTGCTGAAATCATCACTGCTCCTTTTAAAGCCTTCAGTTGATTGGATGAGAAGTCTCTTATTGCTGAAGGCAATCTCCTCAGTTGATTGTAGATGTAATCAGCCATAGATGCAATCTACTTACTGACAATTTAAGTCCACAAAATGTTCTCACCATAACAATTAGCCAGTGCTTGTTTGACCAAACAATTGGGCACCATTACCTGCTTAAGTTGACACATGAACCTAACTATCATAACTCAAGATACCTGAAGCCCCCAATCAGTCTGGTGGAGGTGGAACTGTATCCTTATATCTAACCGCATATTCTTGACCCTAAAATGGGGAGTTGAGTAGTCCAGTTAAGCTGTGGGGCACTGGCCTGTTAGCTATGCAGGTGACTCATGCTCTGCTTCAGTTGTGCCCAAGGTAGTAAGGGCCATATAACTCAACAGTTTGAAGTCAAGGCCAGATTGAGAACCAGAGGCAGTTCAAGAGAGGTGTCATTCATCCCATGAGGGTGGGGTAGAGGTCTGGAAACCAACTCTGAACTGACAAAACTCTTGTAAGGGAAGAAAGCCCCCAGCAGATTTTAGAGGATAATAGGAGATAGAGCCTGGAGAGATTGCACAAGGCTCTGAAACAGGAAGGCCAGGAGGTTGGAAGTTGTAACAGAGGGTGGCATGCAGTCTCATCCTGTGGCTGTGGGTGCTACTGTTAGTGCACCGTACCAAAGGAGATTATCAGAGTGTGAAGTCAACTAGCATTAAGATAATTTAACGTGGGAACCAGCTGTGGCTCAATTGGTTGGGCTCTGGTTTACCACATGGGAGGCCTCGGGTTTGGTTCCTGGGACCTGGAGCAGGCAAGCTGCCATGAGCGGGCAAGCCGCCGCGCGGTGAGCTGACTCAGCGGGATGCCGCGGCAGGGGGAGACAATTAGACACAGAAAAACGCAAAGCAAATGAACACAGCAAGCACAAGCAGCAATGGGGGGTATAGAAATGAATAAAAATAAATCTTTAAAAAAAAAAAGATAATTTAACACAGTGATTTTTCAAATGGCCAGTTATAACCCATTAGTAGATCTTGAAATCAATTTATTGGGCCTATGCCTGCCCCTCTTTTTTTTTTTTTTTACTGAAATAGAAACAAATATAATAGAAAATATCGGCATGCCTCATGTGTAATAAGTTAATGCTCTGATTTGTAAAAGTTTTTTTTCAGCTATGTTTTCCCTGTCCTCTCACTAGTCTTCCATCTATTCTCCACCCATAAACCAGGGTGATTTTTTTTAACAACATAAATCCAGTCATGACTCTCTCCCAATTAAAAGTTTTAATGATGTCTCTTTGTATTAGGTTGAACCAAGTGAAATTACTGGTCAAAATGAAAATAAATAATTTTATATTGATCAATCTAATACTTAAAACAGAAACTCCTTACATGTAAGGACTTGTATGATCTGGACCCAAATTTTTCTGACCCTTTCACCCATGCTTATGTATACATCATGCAGCAGTTTTCATTTTTTAAAAAACGGTAACCCACAATAAGAAATACATTTTCGATCACTGCCACTACCTCTGCCAGAAGCAGCCACGACAGAGCTACGAGGAGACCTTGGCCCTCTCCTCCTCCCTGCTGCTGGCTGCCAACCTCCTCAGGACTTGTTCCAACAATCTGTTAAAATATGATGAATTACTATGAAGTTCTAGGTGTGCAGAGACACGCCTCACCTGAGGATATTAAAAACACATATCATAAATTGGCATTAAAGTGGCTCCCTGATAAAAATCCAGAGAATAAAGAAGAAGCAGAGAAAAAATTCAAACAAGTAGCTGAGGCATATGGGGTGTTATCAGATGCTAAAAAATGGAACATCTATAACAAATGTGGCAGAGAAGGATTAAATGGTGGTGGTGGAGTTGGAAGTAATTTTGACAGTCCATGTGAGTTTGGCTTTACATTCCATAACCCAGATGATGTCTTCAGAGAATTTTTTGGTGGAAGGGACCAATTTTCATTTGATGTCTTCAAAGACTCATTGGAGGAATTTTTTGGAAATCGAAGAGGCTTCTGTGGAACCAGAAGCAGGGGCATAGAATTTTTTTCTCTGTCGTTAGTGGATTTCCATCTAGTGGAGGTAGATTTTTCTTCTTCTGATACAAGATTTACTCCATTTGGTTCACTGGGTCCTGGGGGCCTTACTTCATTTTTTTCAATGTCCTTTGGTGGTAGTAGGTTGGGCAACTTCAAATCTATATCAACTTCTACTAAAATAGTTAATGGCAGAAAAATCACTACAAAGAGAATGACTGAGAATGGTCAAGAAAGGAAAGAAGTTGAAGAAGATGGCAAAGTCCTTAACAATAAATGGTAAGGAGCAGTCACTACTCTTGGATAACAAGTTATTGGATAGCAAGCACCACTGGAGGATTGATTAGCAGAAACATTTTTCTGGAAGATTTCAAACGAACTCTACTTTCAGTAAAAATGTACCTAATCTCTAGTATTTATAAACAGCTCATCAGAACACTTATTAGTTATAGACTTTTGAGTTTATTGTTGGTACCACATTAATAGGACCATTTTTCCTTTTTGTTTTTAAAATTGTTGTAAATTTCTGTTTGCACTTTGCTTTTTTATTAAACTTAATCCAAGGCAAACCATGATTCTTTAATAGTACTAGGACAAAATTGTATGCTAACACCAGCATTTCATTTGAAATGTTGAGCCAAGTAGTTTCAGACTGCTGTGAGGTTAACATTGCCAGGATGAATCTTCGACAAAAATAATTTCAAATTTTTTCCTTATTTAGTAGTGAAAAATATTAATACATTAATGGTGATACATTTCTGGTTTAATGTAAATTAAGGATGTCTTCTAGTTGTGCACGAATGCTGACAATTTAGTAAGTTTTGACAATTGTTTAAATATGTAATGTTAAACTTAGGTTTATAAAAAGTAAAGCTAGTAAACTGAGTGTCATTTGTTTTAAAAAGAAGAAAATAAATGTTAATGTGTTTGGTACATTCTTTCAAAGAAAAATATTTTATATCATGATCCACAATATATGAGTATATAAGTAAATATAATGTAAACTTGCTCCATCTCATTCTTCAGGTCTTGATTTGAACATTATCTCCTAAGAGAAGTTTTCTTCAACCAACTTGGCAAATGGGTCCCACATTCATCCTACGATTTCCTATCATCGCATCCTATCTTTTTTTTTTTTCTTTTTGGCAGCACTTGTCACAATCTTCATTTCTACATTTATTTATTTACCTGTGAGAAAGAGAAAAGCAGCCCCTGACACCCTGGAGCTGACCTGATACAATCCATTAAGCCCTTGATGTTGCTCTAAGCTTGCCCAGCACTCACAACTAGGTCTTGGGGATTTTCTGTTGAACATAAACAATTTCACAGAACAGCAACATCAGACAAGGGCACTATGTGACCATAATGAATCAAGACAAAAACAAGACCACCTTCATAATCATATCTGAACAGAAGCAAAACAGGAACATTGTCCAAGCCACAAAATATCAAATATCCCTCCTCACAGCTAATATGAGTGACTATTGCTTCTTCACCAATTATAGCTCTAAGCTTATTCTAGTCTGCCTTCCCTATAGATAAGATTTATTGAGATACCCAATCATAGAATTACCACTGTTTCCTGACAGCATACAACTAAGACAGAATCTCTGATTCCTAGACTCTTCTCTGTGGTAGCTTGGCGCTACATACCCCCCCAAAAAACATGTTCTTAATCTTAATCCATTCCTGTGGATGTGAATCCATTGTAATAAGACTTTTGATGACGTTACTTTAGTTAAGGTGTGGCCCATCTGAATGAGGATAGGTCTCAGTCCTATTACCGGAGTCCTTTACAAGCAGAATGAAATTTAGACACATCAAGAGAAAGCCACAGGGAGCAACCAGAGGCTGAAAGTCCATGGAACGTAAAAGAGAAGGGAAAACCCAGGAGAGTCCTCCATGTGACAGAAAAGCCAAGGACCAGGGATCATTGGCAGTCAGCCCCAGAACATCACAGTCTTCTGGGAGAAAGCATCATCTTGATGACACCTAGATTTAGGACTTCTAGCCTCAAAACTGTGAGCCGATAAATTCCCAATGCTTAAGTCAAGCCATTGTGTGGTATTTGCTTTAACAGCCAAGAAACTAAAACAGTCCCCTAAATTACCCAATCAAACCCCAAATGCCATAATAAGTTCTTTCAAACACCCTCTTACTGGGATGCCCCCATGATTCCTCAAGGTATGTATTGTCCTTCACAGTAATGAGTAATAACCCCAATTTATTCAACTACAGGTGTGTTCCTGGTATATTACTCACCAGTATATTCCCTGGGCCTTACACAATGCCTGGCACTTAGGAAGTGCTTAATACCTGTTGAATAAGTAAATAAACAAATGAGAAAGAGAATAGTTACTAGTTAATTTCCACCTAGTTAATTTCCACCTGGATGGCTGACTTCTTCATCATTCTGCCTTGCTGTGGGTCTTCATAGCTATCAATTTTCATTAACACCCTCCTTAAATTCTTGGTGCTCTCTGCTATGACCTTTTTGCCTTCTAGACAGAGGAGTTTTCAATTCTTTTAAGAGCATTCCACCAGGTGTCCATCAACAGACGAATGGATAAACAAACTGTGGTCTATTCACACGATGGAATATTATGCAGCTGTAAGAAGAAATGAAGTCGTAAAGCATATGACAACATGGATGAACCTGGAGGACACTATGTTGAGCGAAGCAAGCCAGACACAAAAGAACAAATACTGTATGAATGCATTACTATGAACCAAATATACTGTGTAACATATTGTATGATTTAAAATTTTTTTATATGTATACAGTACATTTAATTGAGAAATATATATATTTATTCATCTGTGTTTACTTTTTAGTTTTTAATTGTTTATATTTTCAATTATTAAATGTACAAAATAAAGTAAAAAAAAACTATAAAAAAAGAGTATTCCAATTAAATTCTTTAATGATCTTGGCTTATTGCATTCTGAGTTCTCAGCACTTAAATGGATTGTAACTGGCAAAGCTGAAGTTTTATTCATGGATCTGCAAAGTGGTCTCTTGTGATGCTATTTCCAAATGAAAATTTCTTGGGCAACCTGCTCCTGACTCCTTCACTCACCCTTTCCTAATACAATATTTTCTCTCTATGTTGAGGTTCATTGTTAAGCCTCTATAATTTCCAATTGCTTTTTTTCTGATATTTTTCTGATTTTTTTTCTAAATACAGAAATTATCCATAATTCTATCATCAGAATCTTGATTTAATTCCACTTGGACACTTTGTTATTAATATAAATTGTTTAAACTGTCTATTCACTTTGTTTCGTGTGGTCTTCATGTAGTAGTACATCATGAACAGCTTTCTTCATTAAATATTCATTGAAGACAACTTTGTTTCAACTTGTGTTTCACTCATACAACATTTGGCTAAGAACTCAAAAGTCAGTATGTTATACCAATAAATAGATATACAGTACTAAATTTGTATAACTGATCTCCCAATACTGAATATTTAGGTTGCTTCTAATATTTCATGGTTATAAAACCTTCAATGAATATATTTATATAAAAATCTTTTTTCACATTCCTTAGAAAGCTTTCCTAGAAGTAATATTATTAGTTTAATAGTATGAACTATTTAATACTCTTAAATGATATTGTAATATTTCTCTCCAAAAAGACTATCAATTTGCATTCCTACCAGGGAATGTACCTGATTCTCCATCCTTCACCAACACTAAATACTATAATTTTTAAATAGGTATTATATGGGTGTTTAAAAAAATGGTATCACATTTTAACTTTCTTTTTTGGATGGCTAGTGAAGTTTGGCAATTTGTTCAAATACATTCCTTTTGGAGTCCAAATCTTCTCCCCGCCCCCTCACATTTTAAAACATAATACCTTGGGAAGCAGATGTGGCTTAAGCAGCTGGGTGCCCGCCTACCACATGGGAGGTCCTAGGTTCAGTTCCCGGTGCCTCCTAAAGACAGCGAGCTGATGCAATGGGTTGGTGCAGTGAGCTGATGCAATGAGTTGATGCAGCGAGATGACGCAATGAAGAGACACAGCAAGAAAACACAATGAAAGACACAACAAGTAGGAAGCGGAGGTGGCTCAAGTGATTGGGTGCCTCCCTCCCACATGGGAGGTCCTGGGCTCTGTTCCTAGTGCCTCCCAAAAAGAAGGTGAACAGAGAGCAGACAGTGAGTGCAAACAACGAGGGGTGGGGGAGAAATAAACAAATAAAATAAAATAAAATAAAATAATAATAATACCTTATGTGGCAACCTGGCTACCCTCACCAAAAAGTCGAAATCATAGGTAAATATAAGACTCAGTATGGTGCCTCCCTCAGGAAAATGGTGAAAAAAATTGAAACCAGCCAACACACCAAGTGCAGTTGTTCCTCTGGGGCAAAACCAAAATGAGAGACGAGCTATGGAGATCTGGCACTGAAGACAGTAGCTGGTGGTACCTGGACCTATAGCACCACCTCTGTAGACACAGTAAAGTTTGTCATCAGAAGACTGAAGGAATTGAAAGACCAATAGAAGCTCTACAATCTGAAACATCTTTAGCCTATAATAAATGGATTAATTATATAAGCAAGCAGACAAACAAAAAACAAAACATAATACCTTAAAAGTAATGTTCTACAACAGTTTCCTCATAGATAAGCTCTCTTTATTATAGGACCTCTCTCTCTATATATGGACCAAAAATAGGACACAGTTTGATACTGAGAGAGAATATTTTAAATAAAAGTTGTGGTGGAAAATCCATAACATAAGGTTGCTATATTTATATGCATAGTGGTGGTATGTATTATGAACAATGTCACCAGTACTCAGGTCTATGAAAAAGAAGAATAAAAATTCCATTATCACCTTTGGGCAGGAATTGGTTGTGAGGAAAAACAAGTTCAGTTCAATGAGCAAACCTCCAAACAGCTTTTTTTTTTTTTAATCATTATGTTCCATTATCTTTTTCACAAACATTTTATATCCAAATATTTCACAGTGTTGTTTTAATTAGGATCTTGCTTTGGTTAGTAAGTAAATGTGAATTATTGGTGGAGGAAAGAATCACCAGGTCGTAATTGCAAGGGATTAAGAGGTCCAAAACCAAGGTGTCGGCAGGATCACGCTTTCTCTGAAGTCTCTCGTATTCTGGTGATGGCTTGATGGCAATACATAACTCAATCTCTGCCTTTGTCATATGGCCATGTGTCTCTTTCTGTATCCTACTCCTCCTGAGTCCAAATTTCCTCCACTTATAAGGATTCCAGCCATATTGGATTAAGAGCCACCCTGATTCAATTTGGTTTCACCTTAATAATAGCATCTTCAAAGATCCTATTTACAACCAAGTTCACATCCACAGGATGGGGGATTAGGACCTGAACGTGTCTTGTGGGGGACATGATTCAATCCATAGCAAAGGGAGAGAGGAGGAAGTTTTTAGTTATGCCGTTGACTTAGGCAAATTATGTGAGGAAAGAATAATGCTCTAAAATTTTCACCTATCTCTTAAAAGGGGAGGTAAAGTTAAAAAAAAAAAGGCCTAGGCAAGTTCAACCATAATAATATTATCAAATTATCATATTTTCACCATGTAATATTAATAGCAGGAACATAGTGTTTACCCTATGCCAGATACTGTTCTAAGTGTACTATGTATGTAAACTCACAGTCTTCACCACAACCCCAAGAGTTAGGTACAATTATTATTCCCATATTACAGATGAGGTACAGAGAGGCCAAATAAGTTGCTTAAGGTCACACAACCATTATGTTATGGGGCCATGATACAAACCCAGAGAAGTGGGCTCCTAAGGCCATTTAGCCCCTATACTATACTGCCTCTTTTGGTGCCTGGAAAGTTCCTTTCCAGAACAGCCAAACTTCCTTTTAGTTTTATTTTACCACTATACTATACTGCCTAGGTTGGGGATGGCAGTTTCTCTCTGTACTGTGTTCCCATAACATCTTATAAATCCCCTTTGAAGACATGCCTCACATTTTATGATCACTTGTTTATCTTTCTTTCTCCATAGTCCCATATGGAGGCAGGTGCTGTGACCATCACATTCACCACTGTATTCCAAGCATCTGGCTCAATGCCTGGACCACAGTAGTTGCTCGATGCATACTTGTTATATTAAATAATAAATTAACCAAACATTCTATAATATTTACTATTGCCAGACACTATTCAAAGCACATTTAACATATTAAACAACCCTATGAGGTAGATACTATTTTATAGATAGGGAAACTGAGGCACAGAGAGATTGAGTAATTTGAATGAGATCACACAACTAGCATAAAATAGCACAGTCAGGATTAAAAGCCAGGTAGTCTGGCTCC
This sequence comes from Chaetophractus vellerosus, assembly GCA_004027955.1. Lineage (NCBI taxonomy): Eukaryota > Metazoa > Chordata > Mammalia > Cingulata > Chlamyphoridae > Chaetophractus > Chaetophractus vellerosus. The sequence goes on along the minus strand of PVKH010034647.1, from coordinate 973 downwards.
AGAGCCCATGTTCTTAATTACTTAGTTAAATGGATAAATGAATGAATTATTGAATGAATGAACCGTTTACCTGTATATACCGTATAATCTGTATCATCATTCTAGAATTCTCCTTCCTTAGGCTTTTATGTTCACCTAGTTTTCCTAGTGACCTTTTGATGACTTCCTTTTTTGGCTTTAGTTTGTAATTTTTCATTTCAGTGGAAAGATGATGGACATTACAATTGCAACTTGGCTGAGTAAAGAACTACATATTTCTGGTTTCAGTTACTCTGCTTTTTATTTAGTCTGTACAAATGTCTCAGAGTAGAAATAACTGTCTAAATCTTTGGAAAATAACTGGAATCTCAAAGCATTGCTAGGTATCAGTAGAGTACCAAATAGGGAAAAAAGAGGTAAACAAATTTAATTTTATTTCCAAACAAGCAGCATTATTTTGCTGAAATCCCTAAGGTTCACAAGTAAACTGTGAAAAAAAAGTAAACAAAATTACATGTATACATTTAAAATATTTAAACAGAAACTTCTGCTGTGACATTTATTATAGTTATTACTTATTTGATTTGTAGTACAAAAGTTCTTGCCATGAAAATAGGATCCTGGTTTCTTAAAACCTTTTTGACCCTATCTGGAATATTGGGAGGAAATGCAGAGTTTAGAGGAAATGCACCTAAATATACAAGGATTTTAAAATAAAATTCTTAAGACTCTTTACTGGTATTTCAAGAACTTGGAATGGGAAAAACACACAGAACTGTGCCCTCTATGAAAAAGAAAGAGTTATTACAGGGTTTACCTTTTTTTTTTTTTAGATTTATTTATTTTATTACATATCTCCCCTTCCCCCCACTGCGGCGACGCGCCGAGAGTGGTCACTGCGCAGGCGTGGCTTTCCCCGCTTGTGGGCGGTCTCTGCGTCCGTTCACGGCCGGCGCTTGCTTCAGTTCGCGGGTGGCTGGCTGTGCTCCATCTG
>PVKH010034646.1:0-11906 GCA_004027955.1 Chaetophractus vellerosus | reverse complement strand
TCTTACTATACAAGTTTATTTTGAGAACGAAATTGGACTGTAGGAGAGTGTATGTAAATGGTAAGATGCTATACCAATATTAATCATTTTATTGTTATTAATATTACTATCATAGCAATAAGATGAAGTGACAAATCTTGATTACAAGTGATTTTGAACATGCCAACTTTAAAATGAAAAAATGTCAAGTCATATCAACTATCAGAATGAGTGAGAGTTCATGATTCTATGATACTGATACCCTGCTTGACAGACATGATAAAGCCACCAGGAAGGAGCATGTCTTAGTTATTTTATTTCTGTATCTTTGCAATAATTCTTTGGCCCCCATTACTTCCCACATCTCTGCTTCTTCTGTTTGACTTCATTAGTTCACAAATAATTTGTGATTTACAAATATGCTGCTACCTAGTTGTCCTGTTGTTGTCCCTAGTTTCCAAATGAAATCTCGGAGAGGAAAGAAGCAAGGTTTCATAACTGGCAGGTGGAGATCATTCCAGACAATAAGAGGAGAACTTTTTTAAATAAAAGCTGGATCAAGGGTCTTGCTTTTGACATTCTTCAGGAGTCACAGTGGATCAGAATGGAGCACTGGTCTTCATAAAACCAGATGTTCCTCTGCATTTTTCCCTCTCCAACTTTCTCCCTTTCTTTCTTTCTTTTTTTTTTTTTTGCCACCATTCCCTTCCTCCTTTCCTCTCATGATTTATATAATTTGGAAGTTAGTAGCAGGTAGAGGTTAGTTGTGAATTCGAGACTGTTTCCTTAGCTCCCCATCTTCTCCAAGCAAGAAAAGTTGTGCCCATAGTTGAAACAGAATAGATCAATATTGATGAGGCAAAGCAGTCTAACAAAGACACAGCTATTTTCCAACGAAACTTTTGAGTGAGTCTTTATCTTTGGCTGCCTCTACATGGCTATTAATAATTAGAGGAAAACAGTCTGGTAAGATGCCCTTTAATTGGTGTGTATATGGCATACACTATTAGTTAGAATATGCTGAACTGCTCTAGCAAATAGATACAAAATATAAGGCATCAAGCACCATAGAGTTTATTTCTCTCTTACATAACAGTCCAGCAGGTTTTCAGGTGAGTGAGGTTGGGGACACGGGATTAAGGGGCTGGAGCAGGTTACTCCATGTGTACATCCAGAAATAGATATGATGGTTCTGTCCTTATCAGCATTTTACTTTTAAGGTTTCTATGGTTATTGTCATTGCTATTCTAACTTCTAACCCGTGGGAAGGGGAAAGGTCATATAGGAAAAAGTGTAGAAGATTTTATGGGCATGGGCTGGAAGTTAAACACATCCTTCAGCTCAATTCCTATTGAGAGCATACAGTCACATGGGCAGACGGAAGACAGGAATCTCAGAAATGTAGCACAGATGGCATATGACTGCCCAGCTCCAATGGAAAAAGAGAAAAATACAATTTGTCACATATACAAAATTGTTCATTGATTTGGAACTCTTAGAACAAATAAGTATGGAAAACATTTTTGTTTCTGTTGTTTCTCTCTCGCTTTTCTCTCTCTCTCTCTCACACACACACACATACACACATCTATTCATGAAAATGAAAACTTTCTAATATCATGTGATCATGTTACACTTCTTCAATTGGTGTATGCTGGTAAACTTACAACAAATGAATCTCCAAAAAAAGTGTGGCAGGGAGCCCTGGTGTGTAGCATTTGCTGATTTCTGAGATTTGAAAACACTCATCATGGCCTATTTTAAGCTACCAACATGAAATAACTCTTGTCAGGCCTGTATGTTCCCCAAAGTAGTATCCCCTACTCTCTCCGGTTAAGTTGAACAACTCCCCCACAAGGTTTTTTTTTTGCTTCTAAATTCCACATTCTCTCTCTTTCCTATTGTCAACCAAATTACTCCACACCGACCATGTAAAGGATCTAATTTTCAATTACAATAATATCTTTAAACATGGATGGGATTGGCAATCAACTTGTAGATGGGTATGTCAAGATCATCACCACTTGTTTTCTCTGGTAACTATGTCAGCAAACAGAGAAAGGCCATTGGCATGACTTTTTGGAATACAGAAGGTGGGTAACAATATTGATCATTGAATCATTGTTAAGAAAGACACAGGTGAGATTATGCATCCTAGGACCGAGATAAAGGTAGTAGCTGGAAAAATTCTCTAAGCAGAATCAGCTCTTACAAAGAAAAGACGGGAAGAAAAAGTGAGGCTAATAGCAGAGCCTTAATCTAACATCTTTTATGGTACAGTATTGCTATGCCAGTCACTTTCTCACCCAACACACACACATACACACACACGCACACACACGCCCACGTAGCACAGAATACCAGACTGCCTAACCAAAGTGAACAGGCTCCCTAGAAGGACCTTACAGCTCCTAGATGGATGCCACTACTCCAGAACAAAGTGCTTCTCAATCTGACATTTAGAGGAACTTCTGTAGGATAGCAGCCTCCTTACCTCCTTACCCCAAAGTGAGGAATGTCAGACAACGTTCACCCTGATTACTAAATGGGTTGGATGTTTTAGTTTACTATTTTAATCCTTTTCAGTTCTAAATATTTTGTATTTCCATAACATTTCCAGATACATTTTCTTTTACTACTCCCTTTTCTGCTATTTATTTCAAATCTTATTTCACTGTGGTCTTAGATCATGGTCTTACAGTATTGATTCTCTTCAATATTCCGTGGCCTGGGTAACCAGCTGTGGCTCAATTGGTAGGGCTCTGGTTTACCACATGAGAGGCCCCGGGTTCGGTTCCCGAGGCCTCCTGCAGAAGGCAAGCTTCCGCGAGCAGGCAAGCCCCCACGAATATTCCGTGGCCTATTTGATGAAGAGAGAAGCAAATCTTATTAATCACATTATTCAAATAGTCTGGGCTTTTATTTTGTTTCTGCTTTATAAGTTTTTGAGAGAACTGTGTTAAAATAGCTAACTGAAAAATGTTGATTTATCCCCCTCCTACTTCCATCACAGTTTTATTAGTTTTTTTAATATACATTATCAAAATATACTGCTATTTGTATATGTGGTTGTAATTATTTATCTCCGTGATCTTTTTTTTATCACAAGTTTATCATATCAGGATATTTTTATCTTATTTCATGTTTTCTCTTTACCATATTTTCTTATGTTATCCTTTCCTACCTTCCTTCATAAAGATTTACTTTTTAATCTAATGACTTGAAAGTTATATATTCAATTTTTTATTGCCTTGGTGATTTTTGCCAATCTATGAATACTCACATTTACATTTAAGTACTCTATAAATTTCTTAGGCTTAGCTTTCACCAAAACCAGTAAACTGCCTTAGAAGACTTTAACTTTCAACGGTCTCTGCTCTCCTTCAAACTAGACCCTTTCCCAATCCATCCACAATGGTAAAATGGAGAGTGGAGCTAGCCCTTTTGGTATAACAAAGAGAGCAGGTGTTATAAGTTTTCTACAAGCGCTAATCGGCAAAGGCCTGAAGGAATCTAGATAAGACCAAATCCTCTGCCTGGTTCCCTTGTCCATGAACAGAATGATCTATTCATCTGGGTGTTTCCATTATTATCATGTTTTACATGTGCCACGATGTGAAGAAGTTTGGTTGGGTTTTAGTTCTGGTTCTTGATATTTATGGCAAAGCTTTTAAAGTTATTAGATCCTCTGTACTTTCCATAGCTTCTGAATTTTTGTTTCCTTTTTATTGGATTACTTCAAGGGTTTTCAAATTATACTTTCTGGACTGTGGGCCAAATCTGGCCTGCACCCTATTTGGAACAGCCCCAGCCCCAAGCTAGGAATGCTTTTTATATTTTTTAAGTTTTTAAACAACAACAACAAAACAAAACAAATAACAAGAACTGTATGTGGGCTACAAAGTCTAAAATATTTAATATCTGGCCCTTTACAGAAAAAAATTACTGACCTCTGGATTGCTTTCTCTGAGAAAGAGCATGTTTATATGGTATAAGGTCTTGTATGTCTGATAATATTATTTCACTTTCAAGTTTAAATGATAATTTAGGTGCATATAGAATGTTTGTTCAAAATTATTAGTTATTTTCCCTTTATATTTTAAAAATTACTTTGTTTGCTTCATATTATATATAGTTGATGATAATGCACTGTTAACCTGATTCATGTTTTTGTGCAAGCAATCTTTTTTTCTGGAAACTTTTCAAATCTTCACTTATTTCCAATGTTTTGAATTCTCATTTTATCTAGTTGTGTATATCATGGTGTGCTTTTAATCTACTCTGCACTGCATCCTTTGAGGCTTTTCAAATTTGAAGTTTTACTTTTTCAACACTACCTGTTTCTTTGTTTGTTTATTCCAGTATACTTTGGAGCATTCCTCAACTATTACTTCCCATCAATTTATATTTTGTGCCTTTACTTTTGGAGAACTAAAAATTTGATATTTCTGCTATTCTCTATATTTTTAATGTTTTTGTACATTTTTCATCCCTATCTCTTCTTTATCCCTTTTGGTACTATTTTCTGAAAAGCTGGGCAAATCACATATTAAAAAAGACAATCTTATAGTCTAAGGTACATTAAATGGGGAGCAAATGTGATGGCAGGATCCAGGGGTGCAGACTCAAGGGCTTCGAAGGATTGGTTCTATTTATTTGTGCCCTTATCTTTTCGGTGAGGAATTACTTTAACCCAGGATAAAAAATGCTTCCTTCTCCTTTCTATCCCTCCAAATTTCATCCATACCAAGATATTCTATGACTTTCTTTTTAAAAAAGCTCTAATTTCTCTACAATTTAATATGCAAAATTATCCTCTAATTGGTTCATGTGTTGGTTTTGTCTTGATTGTAATACCCATTGTAGTAGGTTAAATTATGCACCCAGAAAAAAAGTACAGCAACCAGTTCTTTATCTTAATTCATTCCTATAGGTATGAACCCATTTTAAATAGGATCTTTAGAAGATGTTATTTTGAGTTAAGGTGTGGCCAATTGAATCAGATTAGGTTTGGATATGGATTTCTGAAGTCCTTTAGAAGAATGAAATTCAGAAATAGAGAAAAAAGCTATGGGGAGAAGCAAGAAATTGGAAGTCTGCAGTTACCGGAAGAGAAAGGAGAGAACATTTCCATGTGACAGCAAAGCCAAGGAACCCCAAGGAGTGCCAGCCAGCCAGAATGCTACTGATACAGGGAGAAGCAAGCCTTCTAGCTTCTCAAACCATAAGCCAATAAATTCTGCTGTTCATCCAACCCATGGTAAGATATTTGTTTTAGCAGTTGGAAAACTAAGACACCCATAAATCCTCAGATTATGTAAAATATATGTTCAATTTTCCAAGTAGCTGGATCAGTCCTAGATATAAAATAGTCATTTAAAGTACAATAATATATAATCAGCTGATTACTTTTAATGCCATACTACAGAGCATCTCAATCTATGGATCATAACTTAACAGAATATGATAGTGTAAATGCTGAGCACATATTGACAGTATTCAGTTTTTCCCATCATTATTTTTACAGTAAATATCTCTGATTCCATGAGACCTGATAACGTGAATCTGGGGCTTTAATAACTTTGATTTCAAATTAAAATACTTTGTACTAGACTGAAAATGGAGATTTTCAAATATTAGGAGCAGATATTTTTCCTTTTTAACAAAAGCTAAGCAGAAATATAAATTTTCCTGGAATTACATAAATCAAGCCCCAAAAGTGGTCCCAGAAATTTCTTATTGTCAAATTGATTTACTACAAAGGGATTTTTTAAAACTTTAAATCAGTGAAAGTGGATCAGAGGACCCATTATCCTGAGCTTTTATGCAAAAGCATGCATTTTTCCAGACAGAAATTTCATAGCTTTTTTGGGTTCTTCAAATAGTTTCTCACTCAATTAAAAGTAAGAATTCCTATTTCAGTGTTTTAGAATTGCACTCTACTACAATTTGGAAAGTTAATTGAGGACACAATCCTGATCCATAAGTGTGTGAGAACATTTAACCCACATGAGGGACCAAATAGTTTACAGTTTAGGCTGTACTTAAACTTGGTAGTGTCAGGACACCTTTGATGAAGTGAAAAGTTTAAAAACTCTTCCTTGGATTTCAATCTATTAGTAGAACTCTTATAAGTGCTCTATAAAAGCTACCAGTATTGCATTCCTGGAGGGATCCAGATGGCATCTAAAGATGAGTAATAGCTATCATAAATGGCTACCACAAATAGGTAAAGAATGAAACATTAGCCATAACTGAAAAAGAGGAGTAAATATGTGCAATCTCTCTATCTCTCTCTATTTTTTTGCTTCCTGAAGGTTATTCTGATTATTGCAGGGAATTCAGAAAGGAAATTTTAACTACAGGTCTGTCACAAAAACTCCATTCACTGAAAAGAGAAAATGCATTTGAACATTTCAGAAGTGAGCAAGTCTTTCTAGTTTCATTTGCTAAAATCCCAAACCACCAATGGATGAACTGTGGTCACTGGGATGGTCATAACAGGTAATTCAAGACCTCCACTCATTAAAAATTGTATAAAATAAGAGTGGTATCTATACATAAGCTGTGTGTCCCACTAAAAATAACATTTCACACCTTTGTTATTAATTCTAATTAGTTATTTGCCATAGGAATTTAGAAGAATTCCATGTGGGGAGAGCTCTAACCCAAAAGATGAAGCATTCTGCTGGGAAAGTCAGGGCACACCTAGTGGCCATCTCCCAGACCCAGTCTTCCCCTCTCCCCCCTTTTCTATTGTGTACAGATGTTTCAGTCTGTTTCTATTCCGCAGCCTGGGGGAATAGGTCTAATGAAAAGGCCTGAACCTATCTTAAACCCAGAAATGGGGAACAAGCAGGAGCTATCAGTGGCAGGGCTCTCTGTCCCTGGAGTCATATAAATAGCCTGCCCTTGGCAGCACAGACTGGTCACTCCTCTCCTACATGAAGTAGGATATGTGGAGCTGCCATCCACCTACCTTGACCAGAACAGTTGGCATTCCTGGGAACTGGCCATGATGGGATCTCTTCTCCCCTCCTCCTTTGGACCCCATGTGCTATGTAAGTAAAAAAGTGGTCATTTGAGGAACGCTAACTTTGTGCCTGAGCCTGTGTTCCCATGATGCACTACTTAGTAACTCACTCCACATATTCTATATATAAAAAGTTAAGCTTATAATCAGATTTAGCTCTCAAATTCATAAAATTCAGGCCGAATGTATAGGCATTGCATCAAAGGAAACTGAGCACAGATAAGTGGTGACTTTTCATTTCTCTGGCCCTCATTGATTAATCACGGTGATTCTCTGTGGTAATTCACAGAGGGCTGTATGAAATGCAATTCCAAGGAAGACATAAAGACTGTCAGCTGGAAATGCAGTGTACCCCCAATGCAAAGAAAATAAAGCAATTATTTGAAGATACCTTAACTTTATCACTTAAGACTTTCTCTTCAGAGAGAAGCAAAGTTTCTTTACATAAATTTTCAAGTGTAAAATAGATACTATTCTGAAGTTTTTAAACATCTCCTATCAAATATTGATTTTATAGAACTTTCAGAACAAATCCCCTCCCAAGATGTTTATGCAACTTTTCAGAAATCAGAAGGAATACATTAGTAATTTTGATGCCAACACAGTGGTCTTGTATGTTTTCCTCAGTTTTCCATTTGTAATGCCACATATCTTTAGGTATCTACTGTAAACATGCTCACCCACACAGACACACAAGCACACACACACAAGTACAAAACACCAGAAAGTTATGGTCAGCCACTAATTCATTCCATTCTTTCAGTTAATCAACTAGCTTACTCAGGACAGAGGGAAAGGGTAGGGAAAAATTAAAGAAAAAAGCTGAGGCTTTCTATCAAACATGCAAATTATCTTCTAAGGGGCATTATGTTTGGCTTAGGTGATATGCAACTCCCTTCAAAGGTGACAATATTGGGTAGCTCAGCAAAACTTAATATATTGTCATAAATGTAAGGTGTTAATTCATCTATTTCTTCAACCATAATAACTGTACATGAACCATTTATAGGCATACCTCCTTTTATTGTGCTTTACTTTATTGCACTTCATGTATATTGCTTTTTTTTTTTTTTTAAATTGAGGGTTTGTGGCAACCCTCCATCAGACAAGTCTATAGGGACCATTTTTCCAAAGGCATGAGCTCAATTTGTGTCTCTGTCACATTTTGGTAATTCTTCCAATACTTCAAAGTTTTCCATTACTATTATATCCGCCACGATGCTCTGTGATCTTTGATGTTACTATTGAAATTGTTTTGGGGTGCCACGAACCACCTATATAGGACCCATATAAGTGCATATAAGAACTTAATCCAGAAATGTGGTATGTGCTCTGACTGCCCTGTGCATCGGTCATTCCCCGCCTCTCTCTCTCCTTGGACTTCCTGTATCCTGAGACACAACAATATTGAACTTAGGCCAATTAATGACCCTACAATGGCCTCTAAGTGATCACCTCAAAGGAAGAAATGCATGTGTCACACTTCAAATCAAAAGCTAGAAATGATTAAGCTTAAATGAGGAAAGGAAGTTGAAAGGTAAGATAGGCTGAAAGCTAGGCCTCTTGTGCCAAACAGTTCATCAAGGTGTGAATGCAAAGGAAAAGTTCTTGAAGGAAATTAAAAGTGCTACTCCAGTGAAAACTCAAAGGGTAAGAAAGCAGAACAGCCTTATAGCGATAAGGAATTTTAGTGGTCTGAATAGACTATCAAACCAAACACAACATTCCCTTAAACCAAAGACTAATCAAGAGCAAGGCCCTAACTCTCTTCAATTCTATGAAAGCTAAGAGAGCTGAGAAAGCTGCAGGAGAAAAGTTTGAATCTAGCAGAGATTGATTTATGAGGTTTAAGGAAAGAAGCTGTCCCCATAATATAAAAGTGCAAGGTGAAGCAACAAGTGTTGATGTAGATGCAGTAGCAAGTTATCCAGAAGATCTAGCTAAGATATTTGATGAAGGTGGCTACATTAAACAACATATTTTTAGTGTAGATGAAACAGCCTTCTATTGGAAGAAGATGCCATCCAGGACGTTCATAGCTAAAGACACGTCAATGCCTAGTTTAAAAGCTTTAAATGACAGGCTAACTCTCTGGTTAGGGCCTAATGCAACTGGTGACTTTAAGTTGAAGCCAATGCTCATTTATCATTCTGAAAATCCTAGGGCCCTTGAGAATTATGCTAAATCTACTCTGCCTGTGCTCTATAAACGGAACAACAAAGCCTGCATGATAGTACATTTGTTTACAACATGGTTTACTGAATATTTTAAACCCACTATTGAGACATATTGCTCAGAAGAAAGATTCCTCTCAAAATATTACTGCTCATTGACAATACACCTGGTCATCCAAAAGTTCTGATGGAGATGTACAATGAAATTAACGTTGCTTTCATTCCTGCCAACACAGCATCCATTCTGCTGCCCACGAATCAAGGAGTAATTCCAACTTTCAAGTCTTATTTAAGAAATACATATCAGGGAAGCAGATGTGGCTTAAGTGGTTGGGCATCCATCTACCATATGGGGGGACCCAAGGTCAATCCCTGGGACCTCCTGGTAAAAAAAAAATGGTGAGTGGGCGAGCTGGGTCCACATGGCAAGCCAGGCCACGCACCATGTTGTGAGCCACGTAGCAAGATTATAACGCAACAAAAGAGAGACGCAAGGGAGAGTCAAGGCGATATGCTCCAGAAACTAGGAACTGAGGTGGTGCAAGTGACAGGGTGCCTCTCTCCCACATCGGAGGTCCTTAAGATAGAATCCCTGTGAAACCTGGAAGAGAAAAATGAGAAGAGAAGGCAAGAAACAGACACAGAAGACCACCCAGCGAATTGACACAGACAGCAAATGGGGGGGTGGGGTGTGGAACTCATAGAACTGTACATGAAAAAGAAAAAAAGAAGTCAAATATTTTTAAAAAAGAAATACATATCATAAAGCAATAGCTGCCATAGATAACGGTTTCTCTGAATGACCTAACCAAAGTAAATTGGAAACCTTCTGTAAAGGAATCATCATTCTAGATGCCAATGAAAAATATTTGTGACTTATGGGATGAGGTCAAAATATCAACTTTAACATGAGTTTGGAAGAAGTTGATTCCAATAATGGATAACTTTGAGGGGTTCAAAGAATTAGTATTAGAAGTGGTATCTGAAGATGTGACTGAATTGCTGCAATCTCATAAAATTTTAATGGATGAAGAGTTGCTTTTTATAGATATGCAAAGAAACTGGTTTACTGAGATGAAATCTGCTCCTCATGAAGATACTGTGAACATTGCTGAAATGACAACAAAGGATTTAGAATATCATTTAAACTTAGTTGATAAAGCAAAAGCAGGATTTGAGACAATTGACTCCAATTTTGAAAGAAGTTCTACCGTGGGTAAAATGGTATCAAACAGCATTATATGCTACAGAGAAACTGTCTGTGAAAAGAAGAGTCAATTGATGCAGCAAACCTCTTTGTTGTCTTATTTTAAGAAATTGTCATAGGCACCCCAACCTTCACAGCCACCACCCTGCTCATTTAGCAGCCATCTATGTCAAAGCAAGACCTTCCACTAGTAAAAAAAAATCACAACTTGCTGAAAGATTAGATATTGGTTAATATCTTTAAACAATAAAATATTTTTAAATTAAGGTATACACATTGTTTTTTTAAAAACATAATGCTATTGTACACTTACTAGACTACGGTGTAGTGTAAACGTAACTTTCATATGTGCTGGAAAACCAAAAACTCTCTTTATTGCGATATTTGCTTAATTTTGGTGGTCTGGAACCAAATTCACAATATATCTAAGGAATACATTTTTTTCAAAGCCATGTTACCTGCTTAGAAGAAGATTACAGTGTAATTCTGTGGATAAAACATACCCACATAAGTCATATATATGCTGAGGTTATATGGGCAATATCAAATAAAGTAAAAAGATCATGTGATTCCAGAAGGGGAGAAGGTTATTTCCAACCAGTAATATAATTATTATTTTATTTAATAATCAATACCATTTGTTAATTATTTATGTGTCAATCATGCCATGACAGGCACTGAGATAACCTCTTTACATTCAGGACTCAGTTAATAGTCACAACAATTCTGTGAGCTGGGAGTTAATATTTCCATTTCTCAAATAATGAATCTGAAATTCGGAGATTAGGGAAATTGCTTAAGAACACATTGTTAGTAAATTGAAATTATGATGTGAATTGAGATTAATCTTTGTATTTCAATACCATGCTATGTAGAGATTTGGCCTTCCAAAATTTAAATACTCATAAGACAAATTTAAATATTTTTCATATACTTCTCAATGCCTTAGTGTGAAAAATGAAAGGCATTTATTAATTTGGTCATTTCAGCCTATAGGTCACCCTAACTAAATCATAGTAAATTAACTTTAACCCTAGCAAAGCTATTTTAGCATCATCAAATGATGCTAAAGCTGGAAGAGATGTTCAAGATAGCTAAGAAGCTGGAAGAGATGTTCAAGATATTCTTATTCAAATATTCTATTTTCAATTGAGGAACCAAAAAAATGGTTTTGAACAATAATACAGTCCACCAGATTATGACATTCTGATTAAAAAAATACCCTCTGTTCTTCCTCTCCCATGTTTAGAACACATCTTATCACTAATTTGACTGACAGAGAGCTTCTATATGACACAAATTGTGTCTCATGGAAGATGGAACAGAAAAATGGTGAACCACACATTGGTTCTTAAAAGTTCTTTGAGAGAGATCCACCCACATTTCATTGACCAAAAAAAGTCACCTGAGCAAGTCTGACACAACAATAGTATGGGGAAGAAAACATGAACATTTTGTAATAAAAAATATAGTTTATCCTACCTTCTCTCCTATTTGAATGAGAGAATAGATA
>PVKH010034645.1:0-11836 GCA_004027955.1 Chaetophractus vellerosus | reverse complement strand
TGTGGGATAGTGTTGCTCTGGACGTCCTCTCCCTGAGGGTCGATCCGGCCGTGCTGGCTCCCTACGCCCTCAATTCTCACCACACACGCTTTCCCCCGTGCTAGTTCCTGCTGTCCACCACTTTGTGGTCTATCTCCTGCTCTAGCAGAGTTAGGTGTGTCTCTCTCCCCCCTTGAACGTCACCCTATCCCAGGTATCTCTACTCCCAGCCCAGTGCCTGGCTCACGGTAGACTCTCATATCAGCTGTAGGACTGAGTGGACCAGGAAGGTGGACAGAAAAGGAGCCTCCAGAGAAGCAGGGGGCATCTGGAAGGCAGCAGAATTCTGTCCAGAGGCTAAGCGGTGCTGAAAAAGAGATGGGAGATGACCAAGTCCAGAGCAAGCCTGTGGATTTGACAAAGAGAAGCCTATCAGGGATCTAAAATATGAATTCCTCACAGGGTGGAAGTGCCTCCTGAAGTGGCAAAAATTCGCTGGGGAGGTGGGCAGAGCAGGTAAAAAAAGCTTCGATATTACAATGAATTTGTGGCCCTCCAAAACTCAACCTTATCAACCAAATCCCATTCTTTAGTACTTAATTTATCTTGTTAGGGAGAATTTAAATTTAAATGTAAGTTAATTTGATTGATTAATTATACTTAATGTATCAATTAAATTAATTAACTTAACGTCATTTGTTTTACTTTTTCTCCTATAGGGGTGAAAATGAAAAAAGGTTTTGAAGCACTGATTTTTTTAGAAAGGTGATTTCGTAAAAGGGGTGAGAACGGTAACCTATAAGAAACTGATGCAGGAGACAGTAAGGAAAAATGTTAATGATAATTACTATTTCTCCTTCCCTTCATAGGTAACTTCCTGACCATAACTACACTGAACACTTACTACACTTCAGACCCTGCATTAAGTGCTTTATATGTATAAGTTTACTTAATTCTCCCAATAATTTTATGAAGTTATGTTCCCTTTTTACAGATGCCTGACAAATGCAACTTTTTCAAGGATGCGCAATTGGTCAGTGATCAGTAATGCAAGGTTAGTACTTAGCACAAGCTTGACACATGAGAGGCGTTCAATTATCAGAGCAGACAGACCTGAACAAATCTGTTGGAAGAAGGGAAGAAGTTTCTGCTATAGGATGAGTGTACTAAAAAGTGTCATTGGAATGAGATGGGAGAATCAAAAATGCAACTGGGAGAGAAAACAATTGATGGATAAGGAATCCAGATAACACAAGGTAGAGAGGCCAAGCATAAGGGTCCGCTTTGGCAAGGAACAATGACACTCTGGCTTCCTTAAAAACCAGAGCAAGGAGCAGAAGGAAGCTAAGGAAGCCCGAGCATGCATGTGGGACAGCTTCCCTCACGTGGGGAAAAATGAGGGGATGTCAGCAGGAAATGGGTGTGTCTAAAGAGTAAAGAGATCCTGTTGGGCCTGGGGCCCTGAGCTGAAGGCAGAGGGCATGAATTCCTGGTGGAATCAGTCAACATGTTAACATTACTTTCCCCAGAAACCTTCTGGGATGATAATCAGCTAATTAATATTATGCCTCCCTCCCACATCCTCCATCTACCCCCAAAAGGCAACTAGGAATTGTGCTTTAGTGAAATAATTTCTGTTCTTTTTCAGTACAAAGACAACTTTTTGTCACCAAAAAGAAAGCAAACATCTTCCCTGGCATTCAGCAAAATTATTTGTACTTTTAGCATACATTTTGTGAGAAAACGCCAAGATCCACACTAACTTTGTTCAGATGAGACGCTTGATAGGACTCTATAGTGTCTTTATCATCAAAGTGTCTAGGGGCATTTGAAAAACAGACATCCAGTCTGTGGGCAATGGTTGCTTTAGATCTGGATTTGCATAACCTTTCCAATAAATCCAGGCCACTCCTCCACCCCTGATCTGGGACCACAGGTCTTCCAGAAAGGCAAGTGCTGTCCAGGATAGGGAAGGGCTCCGTGATGACAGGCGAGTTACTAGAACTCTGTAGGTCTCAGTTTTCTCCTGTGCAAAATGGAGATAATAATGCCTCACAAGGTTTTAATCTTCAAATGAGACTGAATTTATCACATCTAACACAGTAACCAGAACCCGATAAGTAATTAACATCACTCTTCCCTAGAATCAGCATTTCAGTTCTCAAAGTGTGGTCCCTGGACCAGCAGCAGCTGCATCACCTGGGAACTCTTCAGAAAACAAAATTTCAGACCTCAACCCAGACCTACTGAATCCACTGTGGGTGGGGCCCAGCGATCTGTGTTTTTTGTTTGTATTTTTAGGAGGTACCAGGGATTGAACCCAGGACCCTGTACATGGGAAGCAGGTGCTCAACCACTGTCTTATCTGCTTCCTGTGATCTGTTTTAAGAAGCCCTCCAGGTGACTCTGATGGTCGCTGAAGTTTGAGAACCACCGTTCTATGTAAGCAGAGGAATCCTGTCTTCAAAAGGAATCTTCTTCAGGATGCCTTGGGAAATGCATAAATTGAAAGAGATCTGGGTGAACTGGGTAAGGAAAGCTCAACCTGTGTACTCTGGCTCCCTGCAGCCATCCCTGGGGGATTCAAGGGCAGAGAACAGTGGTCCTCAGCATATTTACAGATACTACAATTGCTGTCGTATTAAAAGAACTAAAAGAACTAAAAAAGACAAGCCATTCAATAGTAAGTATAAGGCAAACATTGTTGCAGTAAAATAATACTTCCTGGGATTCAAGGGACATCCACTGCTAACACGTGGCACCGAGTCACTCTCCAGGACCACGCTGCTGTCCTCACTTGGCTATCTTATACACATGGGGGACAAACTTCTCACAAGTGCCCAGCAAGCTAGCTTTTTGTGGCCCCAGCTTGGCAGTACACTCTGCCTGCTATTCAGAGCAGGTTGCATCCCATTTGTATCAGGTCAGAAGACCTACTTATTCTGTGGTGGCAAAGACAGATTTTATGCCAGTGAGCCCTGGATATGCTGGGTGAGAGTCACTACCCAGGATTAAAAAAGACAATAACAAGAGAGTTTGACTTTTTTTTTTTAAGCACACACTGTACCAAGTATTCAAAATGGGACTTAATTAGGCTGACAGTAGGAAAAGACATAAAAGAAAATCAAAATGAGAGCCCACCTGTTCTAACAGAGGGGATCCGCTTTGGTTTCTTGGCTGAAACTGCACACTGTGGAGTGGAAGACTAGGAAAATGTGTAGCTAAGCAAGATTATGATAAACTAGCACATGCTGATCAAATCAGTCATCTTTTATCAGCACCATGTCTTCCCACTCATATTTCATGTCTACAAGTTTTTATTATCTTTATTATGACGAGGAATACCTTAACACAGAAAGTTCATTCAACTGCAACATCTCAGAGAAAAGAAAACCCACCCATGACTTGTAACAAAATTAAAAAAATATTACCAGACACCAAAGACTATCAAAATAAGGATTGTGCAAAGGGATTTCCTCTCACTGACTCCCAAATTTGAGCCTCCCCATATCGCTGAGGAGGATGCAGAACAGTGTTAACTTCAGCTGACAGATAAGGAAACTGAGACACAGGTAGGGGAAATGGCTTGCTGAAGGGTATACTGCTGTTCAGTGGAGAGAATATAGTCATGTTTCAGAGGTAGAGGAGATCTCAGAGAAAGATGTACTCCAACCTCCTCACTTTACAGACGAGCCTTCTTCTATCCAAAGATTGGGGTGACTGGGTCATGGTGAGTCTCCTGGCTTGGCACAAGGCCAAGTGCAGCTGAGCCTCTCACCTGGTGACAGGTAAGCACAGGCTTTTTTCTCCTCCTCAATGTCTCTAAAGCTAGGTTGTTCAAAACTGTACCACAAGGCACATGTGGCTATATAAATATTAATTAATTAAATAAAACCAAAAATTCAATTCCTCAGTCACACTAGCCACATTTTTCAAGTGCTCAAGTCACATGTGGCTGGTGGCTACATACCAGAGAGATTACTGAACATTTCCATCATTGCAGAAAGTTCTATTGCACAGCACCACTCTAAAGTACATCCTTCAGGATGAGGATATGGTTGGGAGGAATGGGCAGCTGGACCTGGAATCAGGAATCCTGGGGCTGCCAGCAAGTAGCTCAGGCAAATGTCTGGTCCTCAGTTTCCTCATCTGTGTGAAGGGGAAGTTGGACTCCATGATCACAGTGGTCCCTTTCAGCTGTAACATCCCATAATTCTATACCTAAAGCTCTAGGTGGCAGATTCCTGATTCCACTCTTCTTTCCTAACTGGGAAAACTTCCTTGCTGTTCCCTTTATCAAGTAAGACCAAGAGTGCTATGCACTGGACTTTATTATTTTCTATAGAAATGAGGTCAACTGAATGAGAATTACATATCATGCTTCTGGGGCCAGCTGGATAGCCCAGTGGATAGGGCGCTGGCATACCACATGGGAGGCCCCGGGTTCGATTCCCGGGGACCTCTCCTAGCAGGCAGACCGCCTTGAGAATGGCAAGCCGCCATGGGCAGGCCAGAGCCGCCATGGGCAGGGCAAAAAGCTGCCATGGACAGGGCAAAAGCCGCCACGGGCAGGGCAGGTCGCCCGCGAATGGAGCGCAGCCAGCCACCTGCGAACGGAGAGCCGGCCGTGAATAGAAGCAGAAGCCGCCCAAAAGCGGGGAAAGCCACGCCTGCGCAGTGACCAGTCTCGGCGTGTCGCCACAGCGGGGGGAGGGGAGATATGTAATAAAATAAATAAATCTTAAAAAAATAAAAAAATAAAAAATAAACAAATATCATGCTTCTAATTATTTCAAGGAGTAACATAAGAAATAGCCACAAGAAGGATCTCTCTAAACATTCTCCAGAAGTGACTGTTGAAGCTACTGAGGAACCTCTTGCCCAATGTCCCTCACATAAGGACCTACAAATTTGTTGGCATTTAGGGCCAGAAAAAAGTATATTTTTCCAGAAGCCCTGATACTTTCATCAGTGAATGAAAATATTAGTGTTTACTCCGATTTTTTTTTTTTTTTTTTTTGGTATTGGCCTCTCAGAGGATCAGATACTTCGGCCACCTTTTCCACAACTCCTGGAACAATTAGGTCTCCTATACTTAGATCTCTTCCTGGGCTTTATCTCTACTCTACCAATATACATTTTCTGCAGAGGCCACATCTAATAGTTTTTGGAAATGTAGCTAAAATGATAACATTTTAAAAATTAAATAGTTCTATGATCTTTCCACTAAACCATACTGTAGAAATATAAATTTGGAGTAAGTGAGAAGTACAGTAAAAAACACTAACCTGCAATCACTGAGCTTAATACTTATAATTACTTATACTGGAAGAATTCTCAGAAGGCTGGCTAGCGAGCATCCTCCCCCCATTATCCCTAGCAGTCCCTCCAAACCCCCTCTAATTAATATAACAATGGCAAGCATTTACTGAGCCTTTAGTTTAATAGTTGCTGGACACAGTTCTAAGCACTTTATGTAAATTAACCTATTTACTCCTCACAAGGGCCCCAGGAGGAAGGCACTAATAAGATCCCCATTTTCCAGGAAAGGAAGCTGAGGCAAAGAAAAGTCAAGAAGCTTGTTCTAGGTCACGGAGATAGTAGGAGGCAGAGCTGAATTTGCATCCTGCCCTTCAGGCTCCAGAGTCCAGGCTCTTTGCCACTACAGTGGTCCCCTTTTTACTAGGGGCAATTAACATTTTATCATCTTATAAAGTACAAATTAGAAATATCTTTAGAAAAATTACAGAAACATACAAGCAAAAGCTAAAAAAAAAAAAAGTGCTTGCTGAGCAAACACAGCTTCCAGATGGTCCCCTTAGCACCCTTTTTTAATCAGACTGCCAACCCTGAGCCCTTCCTGTTTAGAAATTCTGGGGAACGCCAACCCTTTCATTCTGTCATTTTCCCAAGATTTACTCTAAACTTCCTCAGCATTTTTTTCTGGTGAAATAACCAGAAAGCTTGCATTCAGTATAATAATTAACTAAAGGCATACCTAAAAATCAGTAGAACTATTCCTATCATAACTCCGTATTTAAAAAGGGCGGTTCACAAATAATAAAAAGACAACTGAGCTGGAAACTGATAATTCCAGTCTTTGCAGCTGTTATGAGTCAGTGTAAAAATGAATTTGCATGAATGATGGCTGGGTTCTTCATAAATATGGTACCTGCAATTCCACTTTCTCTTCCCTGGACTTTCTGTCCTCACAGAGATGCTGACTCCATTAGGTCTCAGGTTTTATAATACTAAGGATAATATGCTTATCAGGAAATCCTCTGTGGACAATAAAAGAAAAGTCTTTTAAAGGGATTAGAAAATTAACACTATTTAGTTATGTGGGGTTTTTTTTGTTTTTGTTTTTAGTCCTGGGAGGACAATTTGGTATAGTCAATCAACCAGGCACAGACTTGAATTCTGGCTCTGCCACTCATGAGCTGTGCAATCTTAGGCAAGTTACTGAACCTTTCTGAGCAGTAGCCTCCTCTGTAAAAGGAAGTAATTATCCTGTTCTTATAGGGTTTATTGACTGGTCAAGAGTAGCCATCAAAGTTGTAAAAGCAAAGTTAGTTTTAAAACCAAGTTGCAATTCTGAGATTTCATTTAGATATTTTTATTTGGATTGTGATCATAAAAGCTCCCAAGGGACTCCCACTTTCAGGTGCTTTTGAAAAGTGTTAACATAAAGACTGCTTCTAGTTCTCAAGAGGGAATGGGAAAATCAACATGGAGCAGACATTCAATCCAAACAAACCTTCTCTAAAAGAAAAATTGTATTTGTATCCAGCAAAACAAATCCATAAATCATTTCTACGAATGTGAATTTTACAGGTCACCTTCCCTCACGTTTCCCCCTTTTCTAAATCCCTGATGAAAAATAAAATATGCTGCTGAACACAGATCAAAATTAATGTTGAACATGAAAGTCATTTCTGGTCAAAATTCTGGAGCCTACATGTGCTCCTCAAAAAAAAATAATAATTTCCTCTCCGTCTCCATAAAATAAACCTGGACCTGAGACACACTTATGTCCCAGAATCGCAAGATTCAGCTTCCTCAAGATAATTGTCTATGATGTGTGACTTGCCAGAGAGGCCTTAGCGAAGCAACTAGTTCCCAGAATTGCCATGCCCTTAGACTGTGGGTTACTGTGTCAAAATGGGACCAGTTAGGTTCTCCTTCAAGGATATATTTTTTTCTAACAGGATACACCAATAATGTGTTCCTAAGTAGGGGAAGAGCTTTTTTTTTTTTTTTTCTTTTTCTTTTTAAGGGGATGGATTAGACAGCTCATGGTTAGGGCTCACAATGTTTTGAGGGAGGGGCTCTGTGAGCTGACACAGCAGAAGATATGAGCTCAAAGGCCATTATCAGACAGCATGAGAGAAAAATGAGCCAGAGATCCTAAGACTCATCGGTGGCCAAATCATGATTTCCCCTAGTGTCAATTATCCGTACTGCAGGGTTAACTCAGGCAGCCAGCAGGCCAGTCAGGCCCCACTCATCCCAGCGATTCTCACTCTTGGCTGCCCACTGGAATTACCTGGGGAGCTTTACAAAAGCCTGATGTCTGGGCCCCACGCCTGACTTAACAAGCCTAGGGTGCGGCCTGGGCTCCAGGGTTTTAAAAATCACTCCTCAGCTGATTCTACTGTGCAAACAAATTTGCAAAACCTCATCCTGGACACTTCTGCCTTCAGTAAGACTGCTTTAAATTAAGATCGTATTCCCTTAAAGAATTCTTTTTTTCCCCCCTAAAGGAAAAAGATAAGATAATGTATCAAGTTATACATTAAAAATTTTTTTAAAAGACAGGAGGAGTCTTTAGTGTGAATTCTCTGCCCTGCCCTTCAAATAAAGATTACAACCCAATCTAAATGATTAGAGTGAATACTATATTCCTGGGCAGAGGGTAAAGGGTGCTGCTTTCAAGGAGGGTGGGAAGGGAAATGTACCAAGAAGTTTACAGAGGCAAAAAGAAAAGTCTAAGAAACAAATTCACTGCCCTTTTCCCTATTCCTTATAACAGCTTTCACTACTTTCCAACTGCCTGGCTTCGTTTGGGCTCCTCCTCTTGACTCACTCCGCACTAGTCTTAGTTAGAAATTACTCACTCTTGGAGAAGGCCCTCCCTCTCCACCTCCACTCTCCCCATAGCCTCCTGCCTCCTGCCCAGGCCTGCTGGCTGCCTCTGTCGCCCATTGCCCCCCCCTCCCGCCCCAGGTTTCCAGGTGGGTCCCCACGGCTGAGGGTGGCGGCCCATAAATACCTTATGGGGCAGCAGTGGGTGAGGTGGGAGGGGAGGGAGGGCGTGTCTCCAGGCTCTCCACAGCCTGGTCCCAGCCTACGCAGTAGAGGGAGGGGAAGAGGTACAGGCAGGGCCAGGTGATAAGAGGTTCTGAGCTCGACCAGCCACCAGCTAGCCCTCAACTAGCAGTGTAGACTTGTCAAGGCAGCACAGAACAGGAAAACAGGAGGAGTGGGGCTCTAATCCTAGCACCACCATTCGCTAGCCCCATGACCCTGGACAAGTCGCAGCAGCTTTCTGGAAAGTGCCTCGGTTTCCCCATCAGATAATTGGAAATTAATGTTTGACTAGACTCCTCTTAAAGCTTTTTGAAAAGTAACAAGTGCTCAAAATTAGATTTTTATGGAATATAAATTATCTAAAAACATTCATTGAGCCTCATATGCACTGGATGCCACCAGTCACTGAATACAAGGTACAATACATTCTGGAGGGGAAGCAAATATGGTAGGGAAAACTACATAATTCAATGTGATAATTAATACATGGGGTGAATAACGTGCCCATGAGAACACAGACAAGGGAATATATAAATATGTCCTGAGTAGGGAACAAAAAGGTGATAAGAGAAATAACGGTTAACATTTATGGGCACTGTTCTAAGCACATTATGTACATAATCTCAAGTAGGTAGGTAGATAGGTAGATAGGGCCTGTTATCCCCATTTTACAGATGAGGAATCTGAAGTTCAGACAAGTAGTCACTCGCCCTAAAAGTCACACGACCAGGGAGCAGCAGCGCTGGGCGCTGGCCTTGGGTTTGCCCCCGCAAGACCTGGGTTCTTAACCTCTCCCCTACACTGCCTCTACCTTAACCTCAGGAACTGTGTCTGACCTCCCCACTCACGGCCCTGGCCGAGGCAAAGCCAGCCACACCCTCCTCCGCAATTCCACCCTTCTCTATGCACCCTGCCATTCCACTCAGATCGTACAGTCATTTGTTTCTGAGTGTGCCTCCCCTCCTGGTGTTCCTTAGGGCAGGAACGGAATGCAGCAAGCGCCAAGTAAACAGCCAGCATTTACTAAATGATCTCTCACTGAGCAGTTTGAGGGAAACATTCTCAAAAGTAGAGGAAAACCCTTATTTATCCCTACGTCACCTGAGTAAGTAAGGACCACTTACTATAGGCCCTTAATATATGAAGAAACTCTAGGCAGAGGAAGCAGTGTGAAATCCAGAGGTTCAAGGCTACACAGTGAGTTTGGGTACCTTGGTCAGTGTGAATCAAATGGAGAGGGCTTGTTTTACTCCCAATTCATCATGGGCTGATATTTTTGTAAAATGCAGTAAAAATGAATTACTAGAAAGATGAGATAAAAAGACATACAAAATGCAAGCCCAATTTTTTTATTACAATCAAAAAATGTAAAACGACTGTCAAATCTAAGCGTGTACTTGCGATTTCTGTACTCTCCTTGCATATCATTCAAAAGAGCTCTGTCTGCAGGCTCTGCTTTGTGTAGTACTGGGATGGGGCAGTGTAGAGATTGGGAAAGATGAGCTCAAGTTGTGCTATAAAGGACTGTGTAATAAGCATGTCCATTAAGACTTTCTGTATGCCAGGCAATGTTCTAAGTGCTTCATACATATTAACTCATTTTAATCTTCAATCCTATCTGTGAGTCAGGTGCGATTATTTCCCCATTTCAGAGATGGGGAAACTGAGGCAAAGAGTAGTTAAATAACCTTTCCGAGCTTCCAGAGCTGGTAAGAAGTGTTCCCAGTACTTGGACCTGTGCAGTTTGAAAAGGATACCTTTGGGGAGCCACTGGAGGGTTTCTAATCAAGAAGTGACAGATTCTCATCTACGTTCTAGAAAAACCATCATGGAGGTAATGTGGAGGGTAGAGGTCTGTTAGGAAGCCATGGCAACCATCTAAGTGTAGAGAAGAGCAGGAACTTAGTGGAAGAGTTGGGAAGTGGATGTGGTGTGCTCTGGATATGGGCAGGGCTGGGGAAGAGGGAGGAGTTCAGGTTTTTTCAGGTTCAACGGAAATGTCATTTAACTGACTTAGAACAGACAGGAAGAAAAGCAGTTTCACTTTTTTGTTTGTTTAAACTGTAGTAAAATATATATATATATATCAAAATTTGCCATTTTAACCATTAAGTGTACAATTCAGGGCCATTAATCACATTCATGATATTGTGCAACCATTGCCACAGTTTCCAAAATTTTTCATCACCCAAAACAGAAACTACCCATAAAGCATAATTCCTTATTCCTTCCATCCCTCTGCCCCTTATAACCTAATATACTTTCTATGAATTTACCTATTCTAGATATTTCATTAAGTGGAATCATATAATCTTTGTCTTTTATATATCTGGCTTATTTCACTTAGCATAACGTTTTGAAGGTTCATCCATGTTGTAGCATCAGAGTTTCATTCCTTTTTATGGTTGAATAATATTCCATTTTGCATATATACCACATTTTGTTTATCCATTCATTGGCTGATAGACACTTGAGCTGTTTCCACCTTTTGGCTACTAAATAATACTATATACTAAATAAATAAATAATGCTGATATGAACACTGGTGTCTAAATATCTGTTTTGAGTTGCTGTTTAAATTCTTTGGGTATATATACATAAGAAAGGAAATACAGAGCCACATGGCAATTTAATCTTTAACTTTTTGAGGAACCACCAAGACTGCACCATTTTACATTCCTACCAGAATGTATGAAGACTGCAATTTCTCCACATCCTCGACAACATCGGATTTTTAAAAGTTTCTGGTAACAGCCATAGTAGGTAGGAAGTGGTATCTCACTGTGGTTTTGATTTACATTTCCCTAATGATAAGTAATGTTGAACATCTTCTCATGGGCTTATTGGCCATTTGTTTATCTTCTTTGAAGAAATGTCTATTCAAGTCCTTTGCTCATTTTTAAATGGAGTTGTTTGTCTTTTTGTTGAGTTGGTAAAACAGATTTTGAGAGGGAGACAATGAGATTAATTTTAGACAATGTCTACCGAAATTTGAAGAGCTCAAGACAGACAATCTGCAGTTGAGAATACTTGTATCCTGGGAGAATTCTAGAGATTTTGATCTTAGAGTAGTTTATTGAATTCAGGTAGCTACTATTTTTACCCTAGTTCTGCTAAACCACTTTCTTACCTTCCTCTTTTCCCCTTCACCTCTGTTACAGTTAAAAAAAAGCAGGAGTTCCCTAACCTTAAACTTTCCTCTTTTTGAAAATAACACATAACATCCATCTAGGATAGCAAGTTACCTCAGTCTACCTATAAACAGATTTCTCACAGACAGTGAGTTTGCATTTTCATTTAATCCACACTCTTAACAATGGCCTAAGTGATCTGACCCTTCCTACTTCTCCAAACTCATCTACTACCACGCACTTATTTTTGTATATAGGGGCCTTCTTTTTGCACCCCCAACACAGCAGCCTTGTTCTTTTCATACAGCCTCTGTACTCGCTGCTCCCTCTGCCTGTAATGGTCTCCTTCCAGACTTCACTTGGCTGAAGCACCCAGGTCACAGCTCAAATGTCGCCTCCTTAGAGTGGTTTTCCTC
>PVKH010034644.1:0-11841 GCA_004027955.1 Chaetophractus vellerosus | reverse complement strand
GGGCTAGGTGGTAAATTGAAGGCCTCTGGCAGAGAAAGAGACAAAGAGCCTGAATTACAAAGAAGTTGCAGTTAGGAGTAGATGTGGACTCAAGGCTATCTTAGGAAGGGCTTTGTCAAACAGACAGATTTGCTTGGGTGTTATTTACTAGATTTCAGGCAGCCACAGCAGCCTTGTTGACCATAAAAGTGATGTGTTGCTCCATCTATGAACTTAGAAAACACAAAATAATTCCCTATACTTTAAAGCTAGATCCCAAAAGATAAACCTACCAGTTTTGCCGAGACACTTTTATTTAACTAGTCATGGCAATAATGCATTTTATAATAACTTAGTAGCTGCTTGGCCAGAAGACAAGCATTACCATTATCACTGGGCAAAGCTTACTGCCTCTCCCCATATGGAGAGTAAGCATGTCCTTAGAATACCAGTAAAGCACGGGTGCGAAAAATGAGAAATGCTCAGCTTTGATAAACTTATCCAGAATATTAAATAAAATCATTTGAAAATAAGTTTATTTCTTCAAAGCAAGTGTAAGGTTTGGGTCATTTAAAAATATGGCATTGTTTTGAATTATATGTGATGGGGGAGACCACCAAAACCTCTTTGGTGTTTAGGATTTTGAAAAGTTTTAATTCAGTCCTGCTGTCAAATTTTGCTTGTTATAGTGTAATAGCATAGTTAGGAACTCAGAGGAGTCAGATAAAGTAGTTTGATGCCAGGCCATGTATCACTGATTTTCAAACTTTGGGTATAATCAGCATCACCTGGAGAGTTAACAAATTAGCAAATTAGCAAAGGGTTATTATAAACAAGTATACTTTGAATTGCCATAACTACTCATTTTTTGTAAATATTAAAATATATTGTGACAAAGGTAATTTCTTCATCAAAGACAAGGTATGTTGAGAGTGTGCTCAATATTTCTGCTAATTTGTCTCAGTTGTTCCATTGGATTAATGGTGTCATTGAATTAACCTATCATAACTGTCATCTCTTCCATGTGCAAGGACACCAAGATCTAATGGGTAGAAGTTAAGATTGTAATAAGTCTATGTGCTCAGTCATCTCCTGATCCACTCTCTACCCTGCTTTGTGCCCTACAAGAATCTTCTCCAATGATCTCTTACCCTGGCTTGTAGTTGGGCTAGCCAGTGGATTCTTTGGTTTTCTGGCTTCCATTTGGGTTTTCCACTATTTCTCAAACATATTTTTCATTATCACCCCCCCTAAGGAGTCTTTTAAAGACATTTTTTTCCTAAACAACTCCTCCCACTATAAAATTTTAATACCACTGATACCCTGTATAACTGTTTATATACCATGGCATTTTGAAGGGCCACACTTCCTTGTAAAATATCCTGTAAGAAGTGCATGTGGGATGGGATATGAATTGGTGCAGCCATCTTTGGAAAATACAGTCTGCCTTAATACCCATTATAAACACACATACAAACAATGTAATTTTTGAATCTTTATGGAATGGGGTTCAGGAGAAAATACTGGATACTACTAATGGAAAGGAAGTATAGGCAGGAAAATGTAAATATGGAGTCTTAATATATGCATTTTTTTAATTGGGAGATTGGTAAATTCAGGTTAATAAAAACTCTGGATCCCTGTCTATGCTGATTTACCTTAGTAAGTTTCTAGTCTCTGTCAAAGAAGGGATTTAATCTGCATGATTTTGATGGTCTTTGAACATCCTCAGTTCTTTGAAATGTTGAAGTTCAGTTATATTACCATACACTCCCCATTTTTGTTTTCTTTTTAAAACCATCCTCTTCGAAATTTGCTGACTCTAAATTCCATTGCTTTTTCCAAGACAGTACAGTCACACTACTGTCTGTGCAGCTCTACTAAATCAAGTGTGAGCCTCAAGTCCTCAAAGTCACCAAGTATTATTTCAGGAGTTATTCTTCCTCTGTGTATGAACATTTCCATTTTGAATGTCTGCCATCAGAGGAGGGATAGGAAATTGGGAGTTGGACTTCAGCCAAGTCAAAAGATATATACATGACTGGCACCATTCTCTTTTTCTGAGTCACTTTTAATGGTAGATGTGGATATAAGAGCAATGAATCCAAAGGGTAAGGGATATAAAAGAAAGGGGAAATGGAATTAAAGGCACAATGAGTGAGTTACAGTTTTTCCCAGAACTTGGCTCTGGGAGACCCCAGGATTGTCTATGAAGCTCACTTTGGAAAGTATCTTCATATGTAATGATGCATTCTGTAGGCACTTACTGACAATGATCACAACAGAGCTCAGCATAGATAAAGCCCTGGGATGGTGATCGCGATACATGAAGTTGTACAAACCAGTCCATGGATATTTTTAAGTCACCTGGGGAGCTCTAAAAATCCTGATGGTCAGGGACATTTCTTACTGGTTAAATTATGGCATCTGCAGGTGAAACATGAGTAGCTGTTCAGCTGCTCCTTGTGTTTCTGGTATGCAGCCAGTTCTGGGAGTCTTTATAGGTCAAGACTCTCTCCATTTCAAGGATAGGCTGGTTCACACTGTTTTCTGAAATGTTGAGGTAATGCTAGGTCAGAGAATCAAACAATTCCATTAGCATGTGGACTCTCATTCTCTCCTCCTCCCTCTGTGTTAGCTCCATTTCAGATACTTTCCTCTCACTGATAGAAAAGTGAAAGAGATGTACTTCTCTATCAACAGATCCAACCAGAGACCTGGGATCACATCTTTCATGTCTGATTGGCCAGACATGGGTCAAGGGTCTACCCCTGAACCAATCACTACAGCCAAGTACATGCAATAATTTGAGTTATCCTAGGGCATATGGAAACTTGGGGGACACAATGGGGACCAAGTGATTCCTCAAACGAAAACATGAACTATCAGTGGGAAGAATGGATGGTAAACACACAACACTTTTCCACCATAGTCCATCATCAGTAATTACTATTTGAAGGATGCATTGTTCTGTCTTATATTTTCCAATATATTGAGGCAGTAAGATTAAGAGAACATATGCTTGTGCTAAAATATCAACCTCCCCCTTTCCACTCTTGTTTCATTATGAAAGATCAAAGGGAATTTTCAGGGAAGTGTTGACACTGTTGAAAAGTTCCACCTTAGTGACTGGACCCAGCATGGGAAGATGCTTGTGACTAATAAGAGTAGGATTTGGAAATATACAGTACTATTAGTCTAAAGGAGAGAGTGGAATGTGGAATAAGACTTTTAAAATTTTGGTGTTCACTTTTTAAAATGTCATTCTACATTTCCAAGTTGTCTGATAGTGGTTCAGAGGAATGTCAAAAGTACTGTTTTATGAGTGGTTTCACTTTAAAGGACAGCCCCAGGCCAAGGCGAAATTTGAGTTTCTGTTTACCCTTAGAAATTCTTTGGATTGTTGTAACCCTATCTTTAGAAGTCTGATGTTTATACATTGGCAGCCACAGGGAATTGTTTCCCTCTTAGTGTTCACCTGCTGTCCAATTTCCTTATCTATAGCCTATTAAATTAGGGAAAGTTGGATCTCATCATCTGCTTAGCTTTCTACTCACTTTACCAACACCATGTTTCAATAACTAGCACCCTTCCATATTCTTTCTCCAGGTTATTGTTTCCTCGGGATGCCTTTAAAAACATACATCTGTCAAGACCAGTTTTTGGTTTTACACCTGATTTTGAAACTTCATATGATGCTGAAACCTGAGGTTCTACTTTTCAACTTGTCCACTGATATTATACACAGTGTTAGATTTACAAATACTAAGAGTCTAGCTCCATTGATCACAAAAGCTAGCTATTGGTGAAACATGATTGAAATACCCCATTGTCTACCAACTACCTCAAAGATGCCGTCACAGAAAGTTATTCACATGCAAGGAGAATATTATTGGGACAGCAGACTCAAAGTATATAAAGTCCTGAAACAAAAGATAATGACAATTTTGCCCTGAAAGCTATGTTGAGAAATTTAAACTCTGGTTAAAATTTAATTATATGGGGAGTGGATGTGGCTCAAGTGGTTGAGTGCCTGCTTCCCACACATGAGGTCCCAGGTTCAATCTCCGGCACCTCAAAAAAAATATTATATGATAATGAGTATTTTCCATAAATATTGGAAAAGCTTCCCTGGTTCAAAGTTAGTTAGAGAGGCCCCATGCAGTGTGTCATAGCAGAAAGTCACCAGCTACAGTGGCAGCCAGCTCTGGGTTTAAAGCTCAGCTCTGCCACTTAGTAACCTCTGCACCTAAATTTTCTCATCTGTAAAATAGGAATAATCTTTTTTTTAAACAAATATAATTTTAATGATACATATCAATAAAGCATACAAGTCATGCAAAGTATATAATCAATGGTATTTGCTATAATCAAATAGTTGTGTGCTCATCACTTCAATCATTATTAGAGCATTTTTCCAATAATAATAACAAACAAAAAATAGACAAGCAAGAAAATTCCTCACTTCTCAATCTCTCTCTGTTTTCCCTGCTGTACATAGCAGCTATTTCTGGCTGTTGCACAATAATATATTTATTAAGCAGTTTTATTGAAATATATTCATATACCATATGAGCTATCTAAAATGTACACTCATTGACCTACAGCATAAACCTAATGTTGTACATTCATCATAAAATAAGAATGACCTTGCTTTCTGTGAATTGGACAAGGATTAGAAGCAAAATATACAAAGGAATGGACAAAATGCCTGACCTAGATATATGGTAGGCACTCAAAAATGGTGGCCATTATCACACTGTATTATTACTATTTCCTCTGGGTGGCTGCCAACCATTTTCTCTCTCTATAGGGAAAATTCCAGAAAGCAAATGCCTTTTTAAATAACCAGAGTGTAGAACTGAAAACTGACTCAGTTTAACCATTCCATAAGTCAAATATCCAGGGCAGGGAGGAAGTCTTGCTGGTTACTCATAAAAGTATAGTCAAGTTATTTTTAATCTGCCATAAGTATTTTCCCCCAAAAGATATTTAGAACTTTTATTTAAGTCTATCTTTATAGAAACATCCCTGGCCCTCTATCTGTTGCTTTCCCTTCAGTAAGTCTCCCATTGTTTCTTCAACAGGTGCCAGCCAAAAGAATCCTAAGTCCCTATGAGCAAACAGTGAAGTTTCAGCTGAGAAAAGAAATAAAAAGCGAGTTTCCTGAAAATTATAAGTTTGGAATGTACTTGTTTTCTTGTGTTTTTCTTTCTTAGTTTATAGAACACTTTTTGTTCTTTATGTTGAAAAGCTGTCAAGTATTATTGGCTGTTAGCCACTTTTTCATCTCTGGGGTAATAGATTTCTGCTATAAAACTTCAATCTGGTCAATACAGACAGTATGTTATAAAAAATATATAGTGAGCAAAAAGGCAGCCTGAAAGCCTCCTATATATTTACCTCTAAAAGTGAAAGGGCTTATAGCATGTTAGAGAAATGGTATTTTTTAAATACTAGGCACTCAGGAAAATTTGTAAAATGAAGAAATGAACACAGGGAAGTTACCATGACTACAAATCATTTCTCTTAATTGAAGTGTACCACTTGTTTTCTGGGAAAAAAATTTCAGATAAATCACTGTTGAAAGGGTTCTTTAGGGATTTAGAAAAGCAATGAAGGTGCTAATAAAACATTGCTCCCCAAAGCATAATGTGGTAGCTAGTTACAGGAAGCCTATTAATCCCTTTCTTTTCTAGGATTGCCCACCTTGTGTATAATTTAGGTTTTGAAACCTTCCTCTCCCTAGGAGAAATCTACCCCCAGAATATCAGATCTGTGCTTATTTGGTAACAGCTAAATCAACCTCATAGCCAATTCTGTTATCCTTATTAACAAAGAACATCTGGAAGTGAGGGGATTTCATGCCAATGGTCAACAATGAATTTTTAGGGTGTTTTCTGAATGTTGAAAATGAGGCGGGAGTCAGAAAATGGGTATAGCTAGATTGGGTTTAAATCCTCACTTAACCAGTGGGAATTTGGGTACATAATTTAATCTGAGGCCTCAATCATGTTAACTAAAAGTGGGGTAAGGCCACTACCCACCTTGCAGTATTTTGGATGAGGATTATATGGGGTAATACATGCAAAGCATTTAGCATAGCACCTGTGTCCTATTGAGCGCTACTTAATTGATAAACCAATGGTGCCCACACCAAACTTTACGCCTTTTGATCCAAGAGACAACAGGATCATTTTAAAAACTCTTCTTACACAAGTTTTCGTTCCTTCCTTTGTAAACCTGGGAAGGCTAGATAAGATCGGGAAGAACTACATTTCACAACCTTAACTTTGTGCTAAGGGCATCTGGGGCAGAGGGCGGCGGTGGCTGAAACACTGTACACTGACAGTGAAGTCCTGAAGAGCACAGGACAGGGGGAAAGAGCGAATGGGTAGAAGGGAACTGGGGAATTAAAAGAAAAGGGAGGTAAGTATGGAGAGGAGGAAGGAAGGGTACCAGGGATGAACGGCTTGAACTGCTGGACAGCAATGCCAGGGGCTGGACTAGACTTAGAAACTCAATAAGAGTGAGGATAAAAGAAGACTGCAAATGGAATGAAGGGAATTAAAATTGGAGTGACCCTCTCCTGGTTCCTTCACACCCACTGCTGATTGTAACTGATAATATCTGTGGCAGCTACTCAGCTCTCATTGACCCTGGGGATTCATCCCCACACACGACTTGCCTCGGGGTGGCTGGCTCTCAGCCCTTTCTCGGCGGTTATTAGCTGGACACCTCAGTTCCTCATCACGTGGACCTCTCCAGAGGTTGATGTGTGTCCACCTGACAGGGCAGCTGGCTTTCCCCGGAGCAAGTGACCCGAGAGAGAGAGCACGCCTAAGACAGAAGTCACAGTCTTTCTATAACTAGTATGGGCCACCATCACGTCTGCCATATTATATTCACAAAGAAGCAAGTCCCTAAGTCCAGCTCACATTCAAAAAGGGGAATTAAGTCCCACCTTTTGAAGGGAGGTGTATCTAAGAATTTAGGGACATATTTTTAAGATTACCACAAGCCCAAATAGCTTCCTAGTTTCCTGCTCCAAGACTTCCTCCATCCCTTTATGTCTCTGCCCTTGGGTTGAGACTCCTTCAATATTCAAATCCTAAGTCACTCTTACTGACTTAAGCCTATGTTTAAGTCAAAAGTCCTTACAAATACAGTCTGAGCCCTTGGCACCAGTGAAAATGTGTCAGAGCCAGAGACTTTGCTGCCTCGTGGAAAGTCATGTCTTTGGTGTACAGGGAGGTGGTGGAAGGTTCTCTTAATAGCGGCATCGAGCCTATTCCTCCTCCACAAAGCGCAGGGTCCCCCAGCAAGGAGCTCAGATGTGTGGGTGCACATGCCACGTCCTCTCCCTTGTTTCACTGGGTTGCGCTCAGAGACCAGCACACTTTGTAAAAGAAAAAGAAGAGTTGGCAAATATTTTCAACTTTGCGGGCCACAATACAGTCTATGTAACACTTTTTTTTAAACTCTAAAAATGTAAAAATTATGCTTAGCTCACAGGCTATAGTTTGCAGAACCCTGCTCTTAAAATAATACTACGATGCTTAATCTGGCCTCAGAAAGTCTTTTCGATCTGCTTCTCCACATCACGCAGCCAGGATAACAGTCTTCATTTTCATGTCTCTTAAATTTCCTAAAATGAGATCTAATTCATCTTACTTCAGGTAAAAAGCTAGGATTCCTCTTTTCAGGGTGGATAGGTTTTACATAGGATTTTTGTCGTTCCTTCAGGGAGACAGAAACAGGTTCAAAAATTAAGTCACTAAAATGACTAATGTGGTCCTGTCAGAGAAGAATTATGGACCTGCAGGGTTATGGTCTCTCAGAGAACTCATTTCACGTTTCTATCCATCACGTGAATAACAATAACCTTCTCCAGCCGGCAGAGTGAAGAGTGTACAGACTGCCAGTAAATACCCCTCACTGCTTACTAAATGCTGGCACCACAGCGGCTTTCCACAGCCATGGGGCATTGAGGGAATTTGTGTCAGCTTTGGCTTTTAAAGGGGAAAAATAAGCCACGCTCATACTTTGACTTTGTATCTTCTGCTGTTTTCTCCAACATGAGGATGCCTTATGAATAAAGTTGAATGCACGCACACACACACACACACACACACACACACACACAAATCCTGGGTCTGTATCAGCAACTGCAATCAAAATCTTTGAGTAAGAATTCTCAAAAAACAATCCACATTTTAACTTTACCAGGGCATTCGTAAAAATGCATTGCTTGGCCCATGAGTCAACCAAAGAAAATGTGTTAACATGTATATATGATTAATGAATTTGTACTAGAAGCAGGAAAAAAAACTGAAGAAATTAAAAGCTATTCAGCATATTTAATTTTTCAGATAGCCCCAGATAAGCAGTGTTTTCTTAATTTACTGCCATACCCAAACCTGTAGGGTCACAAAAGGCACTCGAGGTGGTCCATGAAAACTGCACAGACACTGGCTAACTCATGACAGGATGCAGGGTTTTGGCTATGGATGACGGAAATTATCTAAAGGGCCTTTGAGTGAGGTATACAGCTCTGTTTCCTAATCTTAACAACTGCAGTCTTAAGTCTTTGTTTAACCTTCTTAAAGTTCACCTTGTAGGACTCATTATTAGTTGTAATAAAAACTGACCGAATTTATAATTTAATTAGATTTAATAGGACAGACTTTGAAGGGTCATCTCTCATTTGAATGTAATCATTTGTTCTTGTAAATGAGTCTGATCATACATTTCTTAGTCAGTTGTTGAGGAAATTATCCACTTGCCATTCGAGTGGCTCAAGTGGTATTTGCATATATTTGAATATTTATCTTGACATTGTCACATGACCAGAAAAACTTCTGCTCTAACTTGACATGCTCTTGATTGACATTTGCCGTCAGAACTCTGCATTCATAACACTATAATACTGTTATTTTGGGGGTGTTCAGAAGAAAACCATTTGCAGCATAAGTCTTGAAAACTCAAGGCCATTTTGATACTCCCAGAAACTACAGAGCTTCTGGGAGGTCTATGAACACGGAAATCGTTTCCACGATGTCTGGGATCACCTGCCATCTATACTGAGAACTGGAAGGGGTCAAGTAATTTATTCTCATAAGCAAACTGCCAAGAAAATGGAAAGTCCTAAAATCCTTTCTCAAGCTACTGCTGGGAGATCATTCTCTTGTGGTCTTTCTTATTGGCAGTGCTCCATCATCCCTCCACCATCGAGCTGTTTCTGTCTATTGCTCCCTGCTACAGCCACTGTCTCTTCTGGGGGTTCCCCGTCTGTGTAGGAAGAGGCTCTACATATTAAATGACCATCCCTAAAACCCACGAGAAGGGTTGACATCTAGCCGATGTCAACTAGGCATACTTATTCCATTTTGAGTGAATGCAATCACTTGCAGGGATTTCTTTTTTCACTGACCACTAAACTGCCTGATATATTTTTAACAAACATATTTCTGTGGAGAGGAGACAGCTGGAATTCCTTTATAGTTATCCAAAGTAGTGCATTAGATAAGGACAGATTTGTACAGATGGAACAATTTGGCAGAAAGAACAAAGCACATGCCAGAATGCTCTACAGCTAAGGACTCATGTGTCATTTTATGTCTATAGCATCGTACATACTGGCTATACATAATTGTCTGTGGTCTACCCTTCCACCAAGAAAGAAGAAACAGATGTTCCAATTTGTCTTTTGATATGGATTTCGATATTTACATGGACTCATCTAAAATACAATCAGCCGCCCTAGACAATTTTTTCCCCTAGTCCTTGAGCCTGTTGGCTGTTTCAGTTTGCTATTAAGAATGTGATTTTCATTTCAAGGAGTCATTCCATTGCCAGCAGGTACACTTCTGGCACAGGGGAAAGATGGAGCCCATTTGTGATGTGAACATAAAGAAAAAACAGAGAATTTTATTTGTTCTAAGTGCAGTAAGACCCCAGTAAGACTCCATTGGGAATATACCTATTACAGAATTTGGGGTATTTAAATTCAAGACAAGGAGAAATTTAGCTTTCTCTGCTCAGTATAATAATTATAGAACTGGCATTATAGGTAGGAAGACTAGATAATTAGAGTGCTATCAGAAGTCCTGGAAGAGGTGACAGGTTCATTACTAAATAAAGGTAACTTACACTGAATTAGAAATGACAGTTGTTGCCTTTTTAAAGCACGCCTCAATGAGAAAAATAATTAGGCTATTGGATACATGCAGGAGAAGGAGGAATCGCATTGGGTTTGGAAAGAACAGATTGTAAGCAGAAATGGGATAAAAAGGCTGGAGCTCTCCTTTTGCTTCAGCTGGCCCTGAGGGCTCACAGTAGGATGTATTCCTATTTGTGACATAAAGCACAGATATTAGAAGCAACTGTCTCAAACCATCAGTCAAAATGTACAACCCAGACAAGGTCACAAAAGGAAAAAGAACAGCCAACCAGCAATATCAGCAAACAGCATAACTATATATTTAAAATTATCTTTATATGTACATTTCACTTTTAATAATATTCTTATGCAAGTTTTCTAGATACTTTAGGGAGATTTTTTTCTGGGCTGATTTTCTTTTCTATTAGGGTCCCCAACATCTCTATTGCATGTTCTATGGGCACCTTAAACCACCATGCCCCACTTTGTCCCCAGCTTCAGTGAACAGCAGCCCAATCGCCAATTTTCCCAGGCCATAGCTTGGGTGGGATGCAGGGTAGCTTATAGCAAGGTGATTAGAGGCTTGCACTTTGGAGGCAAATGTCCAAGGCTCAAAAATCTTTCCACTCCCTACTAGCTATGGGTCCTTTGTTGAGTTACTTAAACTAGCTGAATGTCATCTCTTCACCTGTGAAATATGGCATTTATCATATCTGTATTATGAGGTTCTGAGGGCTAATTCAGAGCTTTTACAGTAGAGGCTGGCAACACTCCTCACCCTTCATACCTCCATCCAACCACTCACCAAAGCTGGTTCATTCTTCCCCTTGAATATCCCCTCGATCCATCCTGTTCTTCTCTCCTCACCCGGCACCACTTTATCTCAGCCCTCCATCATCTCTTTCCTGGATTATTTTAATCACTTCCTAGTGAGTCACTCACTTCCTAGTGAGTCACTCATGACTGCTTCTCCTGCAACCACCCCACCTAGTTCAGGCTCACAAAGCAGCCATGTGAGAGAGAACCTTCTGTGGCTCCCTACTACCCTCCACAGAAGTGTCTTACTCCTTAGCAAAGGGTACAAAGCCTTTCATAATACAACCTTTTCTCCTTCATCTGGCTTCACTCCTATCCTACCCCTTTGTTTTCAGTGCTCCAGCCATGCTAAATTACTGTGACTCCCAAACATGGTATGCTTGCTCTCACTTCAGAGCCATGTACCCACCCCATGGAGCAGTCCCTCTCCCCCAACCATCCTACACCGTTTTCCTGAATCTCTCACATAGGCCCATCTTGTGTCATCTATACTCCTTCCCCACTGGCCACTCCCAAGACATCAAGGATGCCAAGGCCCCTGAGCATACTCTTCACTTCACCTAGAACACTCATCTGTCTCTCCCTCTTTACCTCACACATTCCTATTGATTAATTTCACCAGCAAATGCCTTAGACTGCCAGCTCTAATGTCACTTCCATTGGCAAGCCCTCTCTGATGACTTCACTGGAAGCCTTCTTAGCAACCTGCACTTCTTTCCATTACCACTTTATCAAAATTGGGGATAGTTTGTGAAATGGTTTGATTTTAAAAATTCCTTAGGTCAGGTCCCCCAGAGGTGCACCCTCAGATAAGGATCCAAGAGCAAGCAGTTGATTTGGGGAGTGATCCCAGGAAGCACCAGTAGGGGAGTGGGGAAGTGAGA
>PVKH010034643.1:0-12033 GCA_004027955.1 Chaetophractus vellerosus | reverse complement strand
AGGGGGATGTGTGGAGAGGGGTGTATCTGGGGCATGCCTCTGTGGAATATAAATATGTTCAAGGAGTCATGGGGTGTTGTCTCAGTGGATGGAGACCCACAAAATAACCAAAAGAATATTGAATTCCCATCCATTCTCTAATAGAGTGGCAAGAATTCCTAGAGTACGTGGGTAGTGCCTAGCGAAGAAAGACAGACCAATACGCCAGACCCTTGTTATAGATGATTGTACTTATGAACCTTGCTCTTCTGAAATTGAAAATTATCCTAGTATCATGTATTGGTTAAGAGTTACTTCCTGAAAGTTTCCCCCCACCTGGCATGGGACATGACTCCTGGGGATGAACCTACCTGGCACTGAGCAATTATTATGAAGGCAAGCTAGTGATGCATTTGGAAAAAGACTTTGACCAAAAGGGTGAAATATTAAATATAAATGATATTTTATGGCTAAGAGATTTCAAAGTGAGTCAGGAAGTCATTCCAGAGGTTATGCTTTTGCATGTCTCAGGAGGATCTCACTGACACTCACAGAGACATCTAGTCACTATAAGTACAGCCAATAACCCCAAGAATTTGGCACCTTATCCGTGGGCCTTACCTTGGAGTATATGATAACCTTTCCCTCCTATGTATTGGAGTTAGGCTCATCTATAATTTTCCTACACATGTCCCTTCTATTTGAACCTATAATTAACACTATACTCATTAACTATTGTGTCCCAGAGACTTAACTCTTCCAGCTGTTCATATTCTGGTTGAGCCCTGAATCTCAGCAGAGTTGCAGTCAAAATCTACTCTGCAGCTCACCAGTCTTGCCCAGGAAAACTAACAAAGGGATGATGATGGACAATGCCTATCCACAAAAAAAAACAGAGAGTATCTACCCCTGCAAGCAAGACAGTTTCGTCCATAATGACCCATGGGATCTAAGCCTGCTCTTAAAGGGAAGCAGAGTGGACATCACCATCCCCAAATCCTCATGATTGAAGAATGAACAAACATAAGAGGGGAAAGCAAATATGGAATGAAGTAGATTATTCTAGTAATAGAAGAGCTTGTTACATTGATATAAAGAAAGTGGTCTCCAGAGGTTCTGAGGGAAGGGAGAGGGAAGAATAGGTGTGACATGGGGCATTTGGGGACATTGGAATTGTTCTGCATGACATTGCAATGACAGATATAGGCATTATGCATTTTGTCAAAACTATAAAATTATGCAGTGCAATGGGTAAACCATAATGTGTACTGTGTACCATGGGTAGTAGCAATGCTTCAATATGTGTTCATCAATTGTAACAAAAGTACCACACTAAAGATAGATGTTGTAAATGGGAGAAAGTGTGGGAGGATGAGGGATTGGAGTATATGGGAATTACCTATATTTTTGATGTAACATTTATGTAATCTAAAGCTTCTTTAAAAATAAAATAAAAACTAAATTGAAAAAGAGAAATTGCTAGAAATTATATTTTTCATAAAGGTATTTTATGCATTAAAAATTTTCAAAATTCATAAAGCATTTAAACTGATTTAAGATGCTATTATACTTCCTTCTGAATGTTACATCAAACTGCAGTTTTTAAAAAGTTGCGCTTAAAAATGATGACAATATGCTTTACAATGCATTGTTATGACTCCAGGTATCAACCCTGGCAACAGGGTTATTTTAAAATTTTATAATACACTTGTTCCTTTGGCAGCAGTATTCATGTAACTCTTCTGTGCTAATATTACAAATTCACAAAAGGTGATGAGCTAATGTTAACTGGTGATAAGTTGACATATTCATTTTTAGTATTTGAAAATGAGTTTATACTTTTAAACTTGTTATTTACAAAAATTAAGGAGAGCTTATGGGATAATGTATTTTCAGAGCTTATTTGGAAACACCCTGAATAGGGCAGATGGGGCTAGTGGAAATCAGTATCAAAGCCAGTACTTCATAATGTTTGACAGAGATTTCTGTCTCCTGACTATAATATAAAAATACATTCTGACTAATGACCAGTCACTTTTTTCAAATTTTAATGTAAAAAAAGTGATTGATGCTGGTGTTTATATTATGAAAATATTTCAAAAATTGAATTGTAAGTGGAAAATATGTCCTTGATTCAGTAAGTTTTATCTATTCTAATGGTTTTATTGACCTGTTTGCATTTTATGTATGCTTCAGTTAGGAAAATTTCACCATTTTTTATTTTTGTAATTTTCTTGCTTCTTTTAAGAATTATTCTACATATATGTTTAATATAATCCAATTTAGAGATATGGCACTTTATATCGTAAAGAGAAAAATGAATGACATTAATTTATTTTATATTGTTATTAACGTTTTCTGGCCTTATAACTGGCCAGTAGTTTATTATCAAGTAAAATATATTTGCATGCCATCCTGAAACATGGTGGTTGTAAAAATTTGGTATAGGTACTCCTGGTAATTAAAATCTTTAGAAGCAAAATGAAAGAAAATGAAAAAAATAAATCTCTCAGTAAAATAATTCATACAATACCATTGAAAACACAGACTCGTCTTCATTTTAGGGAACATTCACTAGTGTTCAATAATATTACAGGGGAAGGAATATTTTTTAGGATTAGGTAGCTATTCTGTAGATTAAAGCCTATAATTTTGTGTTATATTTTAGATTTTTCTCCTTCTTTATGCATATCAATGTATTTAGTTATTTATTCAGCAAATATTTATTGATTATAGCCTTGAGACATTTGGGGTTCAGTGGATATTTATATTATGGATAAATGATCATATAGAACAAAAATTAAGGTGGTATCCATTCTTTCTTTTACTAATATGTACCTATTACTTTTTTATTCCTTTAGCTCATTTACTCTCCATTCACTGAGTCTTTTATTTATAACCCTTGCATGAAGTTCTTTACCTATAAGTTTAAAGACTGGAATCATATAGCTGAGAGATGATGATCCTCTCTTCAAAGGTGAATATCTTTTTTTTTTTTTTTTTAAGATTTATTTATTTTATTACATATCTCCCCTTCCCCCCGCTGCGGCGACGCGCCGAGACTGGTCACTGTGCAGACGCGGCTTTCCCCGCTTGTGGGCGGTCTCTGCGTCCGTTCACGGCCGGCGCTTGATTCAGTTCGCGGGTGGCTGGCTGCGCTCCATCCGCGGGCGACCTGCCCTGCCCGTGGCGGCTTTTGCCCTGTCCGTGGCAGCTTTTTGCCCTGCCCACGGCGGCTCCGGCCTGCCCATGGCGGCTTGCCATTCTCAAGTCGGTCTGCCCGCTAGGAGAGGTCCCCGGGAATCGAACCCGGGGCCTCCCATGTGGTATACCGGCGCCCTATCCACTGGGCTATCGAGCCGGCCCCAAGGTGAATATGTTAAAGGATGTTTTTGCATCCAGTCTCATGTGTACCTTGATAGGGAGTATAATTATGGTGGTGGGAGCTTGTGGAATATGTTATCCTTTTTGGTTTTCTCTGAGAGGTTGAGATAAAGAAGTTATAACCTGAGTAAGGATTGCCAGTTTCAGGAGTGAGGAAATCTGTGATAGCTTTCCAGGAATGTGGGAGAATAAATGGACTAAGTAAAATGATTAGAATGAATGTTTTGTAGCAATAAGTTGAGGTGAGTGATCACAAAGTTAAATTGACACAGAGATTGCATGGTTATATGCTTTACTCCAGCTACAAATAGCTTTGTGGATTCAGACCCAGAAGAAAGGAGATTTGACTTAAACTAGGAATGTAAATTATCCAAGAAATACCATGAAGGGAGAATGGAATAAAGGAGTTGTGGGTTCCTATAAGAAAGAAATTAAAATAATTTGCCATGGTCTTTAAACTTGAAAGACTAGGAAAGAAGACATGAGGGTCAGAAGGACTATTAAAAATACAGTACGATTGATAGATTAAAGGCATTTTTGAATCCATGGCATCTACCAGAAAGATAGGAGATATTGGATGTTGAGTAGGACGCTCAATTGTTTTTAAAACAATGGCAGCTGTTGACAATCATAAGGCATAAGTAGGATCATGTTAGTTGTTGAGGTATGTGGAGGGCAAAATGACTGGGAAAGAGGAGGTTAATGCCCTGATAAGCCAGGGTTGAAAGTTGTCAGCCAAGGTTGAAAGTTACCAAATCACCTAGAATTTGATAAGAGTAATCGATGAATAATCGATGATTATCCAATCAATCTTGAAGGAATAAGAGGAAAGGCCACAGGGACAGAAGACTCCAGCAAGGGAGAAGGACAGTTTGCAAACATAAAGATAATTCCTAAAGATGGAAAATCAAAACCAGGAAATTTTAAGAGAGAGAGACAGAGACAGAGACGGAAAAAGAAAAAAAGAGAGTGCATGCGACGGGGGGCGGGGAAGAGGGAAAAGATGGTTTTGAAAATGATTAGGAAAATCATTTTCAAGCACTGAAAATCCAAAAGAACCTCTACCTCACTTTCAGGCCTTCGTACAAGGAGTGTAATAGAGAAAACAGTCAGTACCTGAGAAGTCTTCAGGGAAAGCTGTATCCTCAAAATGAGAAAATTTTGTGTCTAGGGGTTAAAGATATAACCCCTATTTTACCAAGACTGATGATGAGTTTCAAATATCACCATGCAAGGATTTTAGGAGCTGTGTAGGGACATTATTATGTGAGTGGGAATTTGAGACTGATGGATGATGGATAACACTGGTAAGAATGAATCATAGGAAGTCACTATGCAGACACAAGAAACTTGAGAGATTTGTTTGATGTTTCAGCAAACTATTTCAGAAATATATTTTAGAAATAAGTATTTTGGGGGGAATAATTGGGTTTGGGAATAAATTGATCTGATTAATAGAGTATTTTGTTTAATGGAGATCATTCCTTCATAAATTAATCAATATTTAAATAATTAGCAAACAATAAAGCAGAAACATTAAAACCCTTATTGAGAATATTTTAATGATTTTATTAGAAGTAAATTCATTGCTTTTGAATTGATATTTTATATTCTTTTTTTCTTCAGATCATTGACACAGAAGGGATAGGATGGGTATTAAATTAGACTCTACATTAACCTTTAATACACCTGAGAAATAATTTTTAAGAGAGAATGAGATACTGAGTGTTTTAGTCTGCTAGGTTGCGAAATACAATATACCAGAAATGGGTTGGCTTTTACAATGGGGATTTTTCACGTTGTAAGCTTACAGTATGGAGGCTGAGAAAAATGTCTACATCACAGCATCATGAGGCAATGCCTTCTCCCTGAAGACTGGCTTCTGGTGATCCTGGGCTTGTCTCTCATGTATGGCAAGGCACATGGTGGAGTCTGAGTTCTCTCCCCTCTCTTCCAGGTTTCATTGCTTTTAGCTTCTGCGTCCCACTGGCTTTCTCTCTGCTCCTGTAGCTTTCTCTCTATGTCTTTCTCTATATTAACTCTGTTCATAAAGGACTCCACTAAGAGGATTAAGACCCATCCTGGCTTACACCCTACTGAAGTGACCTAATCAAAAGAAGTTCCCACCAGCAATAGGTTTACACCCACAGGAATTGATTATTTCTAAGGACATGATTTTCTGGGGTCCATCAAAGACTCAAACTACCACACTTCACCCTCTGGAAGCCAGAGAGACATGTTCTTTCTATATGCAAATACATTCATTCCATCACAATATCTCAAAACAACCTTGAAATTTTTTAGTAACAATTTTAAGTACAAAGTCTCATCAAAATCAGTTATAGGCGTGGGCTGTCTTATGGCAAAAGTCCTCTCTGGCTATGGGCCTGTGAAACTTATAAAACAAGTCATCTCCTTCCAATGTACAAAGGAGGGGCAGTCCAAGAGGAAACATTCCGATTTCCATAGGGAGAATTGGAAAGAAAACAGTTCTGAAAACCTGCAGGGCATACTCCATTAGATATTCAAGGTCAAGGTCTGTGGAACCCAGGCTTCTTGTCCTCAAGGCCTGATAGAGTGGCAGACCCACCCTTCTATGGCATACCCAGTGGCCATGTTGTCTTCTCCACCCTCATCAAGCTTCTGGGTGGGGCCAAACTCTAGGCCCCGCCCTCTGAAAACACTGGGGTGAAGGCCAGAGGTTCTCTAATCTATGGGGCACGTGCTCAATCTCCTTAGAAAGTGGGGTGGCAGCCAGACTCTTGCCAATCTACGGGGAATGTGCTCCAGCTCTCTGAGCCCCGGGGTGGCTGCACTCTTGCTGCACAATGGGGTAGAAGGCCTGCATTCTTCAAGTGCTGGGGCATACTCAACCTTCCCACATACACTGGTGGGCTCCTTCTCTTGGCCTAGGAAGATGTCTCTAGTCCACACCTCAGCTTTCGTGGTTCTGACTTTAAAGTCATTTTTCCTTCAGTCTGTCCCTTTTGGTGAGACAGACACAGGGAGAAAGACTGAGAGAGACAGAAAGAGAGAGACTGTGAAACAAAAAGAAATAAAGGTGTATAGCGCTGGTGTTTTCAGGGATTTTTTCTTCGTCAGTGAGGTAAGAAGTAGTGTAGAATCACTTTTAGCAACAAAGAAGAGAAAGTTGGCAGCTGCTGAATAGAAGGAGCTAGTTAGAGGTTTTAGTGAAAGAGCATCTAACAATAGATGCATAAGTTAAATGGCTTTTGGAATTACAAAGAGTTGGAGTTAAAAGACTTGGCAAAAGCACACCTTGGGTCACATTATTTATTAATGGAAATAAAATATTTTATAAGGAGTGACAT
The DNA here is from genome assembly GCA_004027955.1 of Chaetophractus vellerosus. Taxonomy (NCBI): domain Eukaryota; kingdom Metazoa; phylum Chordata; class Mammalia; order Cingulata; family Chlamyphoridae; genus Chaetophractus; species Chaetophractus vellerosus. The sequence continues at coordinate 5,338 of PVKH010034643.1, read as the reverse complement.
GATAATGGGGACTTGATATTCACTACTTTTTAAAAGGATAGATCGACATGTTTTAAAAGCACAAGCATAAATTGATACAGAATGCAAGAGAGAAAGGAAAGACTGACTGGCATTAGGTTATACTGACTGGAAGAACTCAGACAAAAATGTACAGAATTGAGTGTAATGCAGAAAGAAATGAATACGTGAAATTGTAGTTAAACAAATACATTTCAATTTTGATAACATCTTCAACTATTTTCCAAAATGCTTCAAAATATAGTTTTTAATATTATTTTCATAGATACTATGTTCAGGGTATAGGTTAATCATTCAAACAGGGATATTCTAAACAAAGAGAACAAAAACGTGTAGGTCATGGCACTAATAATTTGAATAGAAGTCCATTAAGTGCCAGACCACTATTCTTGTTAATTTTAGAAAAAATGGATAAAAACATGGAGCGAGTGTGGCTCAGTGGTTGAGTGCCTGCTTCACATGTACAAGGTCCCAGGTTCAATCCCTGATACCTCCTAAAAAATTAATTGGATAAAAATATAACAATTTTTTAATGGATGCTTCTTGGTGGTTTCAGAGGGCAACGTAAAGGACAAACTCTGATGATGAGAAGCTTTACATTTGATATGTAAACACATACTATAAACATAAAGTAATAACTCACTGTATGTGCCACTAACTCTTGAGCCTTTCCAGAGTTAACAAAGATGCTTGCTTTTCATTAACTTCCACCTCTGAAAGATTAAGGTTCTATATATTCCTGATATGCTAAGTCAGTTATAATACATACATATAACAATAAAAGTTCTGTTGGTATATATTTTCTGCTGTTGTATACATTACATTTGTCCTTGAATATTTATATTTATGTACCTTTACAGTGACTGTAGTGGGAAACTAGGAAATATATATGCTATGTTGAATCTTCTATATTTACTTCCAAGTATTTTTTAAATACATAAATAAAACTAGATTAAATGTCATAATGTTATTTAATGGCAATTGAAGGAAATGTTGAAAGGTTGCACATTGTCTTTGTTTCAATTCTTTAACTTAAATCAAAATTTTAATTGTATATATTAACTTTAGAAGGTATGACAAAATAAATGGAAATGAAACATCCTTACAAATAACATATATCAGCTGTTCTATTTTGACTCATTCAGCACACTTGTATTAGAGATATTCTATTTGGAGAACTTAACTGTGCTTGGTGATTTGGAGATTATGAATATGAGTTAGACACTGATCCTTGCCTTCTAGGTACATAAACTCTAGTAAAAGAAATAATCCATTAAACAAATGATCAAAAGGTTTGATAGAAAAGAATTCATTCATCAGAAAGTTTAGATAAAATATAATGAGTATTTAGAAAAGAGAGGCAAGATTTTTGTTTGTTTGTTTTGTTTTCTAGGGGATCTGGCAAGGTTTCCTGGAGAAATTGGCATGAGGTTAGTCTTGAAGGGTAGATATAGTTTGGGATTGGGGACAGTACCAAGGGATAAGAAGGGCCCATGTAGGCAAGAGGCAATAACATGGGAAAACATAAATGCTGGAAACAAGAAGTTCAGCTGACCCAGACACTGGAAAGGTGACACATAAATGAAAAACAGCATTGGAAATTTGTAGTGCATTGGACATTGTCCTGTAAGCAGTGAGAAGCATTAAGAGTGAGATGCTAAGAAGTGTACAACTTTAGTCCTATAGCTATTGAAAATTATACTAATTGAGGAATTCGTTTTGAAAGGTATAAAAGTAAAAACTATGGAATTTATTTTTAAAAACAGGGCTGCAATCTCCTGACTGAGGCAGAAGCCTCTGAACCATAAGCTGGCAGGACATGGTAAAGTGCAATTGAGAGGAATTACTGGAAGCTGAGTGGATTCTAACATGAGAGTGAGAAATTCCTGGGGGCCCAGAGTCTTAGAGGGGCCCTCACTATTTCCTGTGTTTTACCTCCAGTAATCTCAGCCAGTTCTCACTGTGAAGATCTTAGAAACATCCCTTATTGGCTTTAGCAGGAGGAAAGGAAGGGGGATTGATGTTAAACACACCCAAGAGCATTCTCCATAATAAAAATTTATAAAAGCCTCGCCCAGCAGTTTTGGGAGAAACACATTACTTGCTACTTGATTTTCTAAGATTACTTTCTCAAGGAAGGGGTGGGAAACTAACCCACCTGGAAGAAACATTTGAAAAGATCACAACTCAGAGATACAGGTACACTAAAATGCTGAGATTTAATCATAAGATGATAGAGTGCTTCCTCAGCCCCACAACTGACTGCTCTGTTGACAGGGCTCCAGTACAATTACAATAGAGAGATGAAGAGAAGTTTTGAGGGGCGTCCAAAGAAGAGGATACAAAAGCAAGGACACTAGATGAATTAGAAGCCTATGGCAACTACAACTAGAACAAACATTAAACACAGCCCAAGGCCTAGCCATATTATCACAAATCCTCATACTAAATGCCTGTTTACCACAGTTCTTATTACATGCTTAGCTTTAACAAAAATGATATAAGAGGTACAAAAAGGCAAGATAAAACATAGTCAGAAGAGCTAAATCACACATCAAAACCAAACTCAGATACAACACAGATGTTAAAATTATCAGACAGGGAATTTAAAATAACTATAATTAATATGTTAAAAGATCTAACTGAAAAAAATAGACAACATGCAAAAACAGATGTGTAATGTAAACAGAGATATGGAATCTCTAAGATAAAGAATGAAAAGAAAATGGCAAAAATAAAAAAACACTATAACAGAAATGAAGAATGCTTTTGATGGTTCATCACGAGATTGGACACAGCTGAGGAAAGCATCAGTGTGCTTGAAGATAAGTCAAAAGAAAATTTTCAAACTTGAATGCAAAAAAAAAAAAACAAACAGAAAAAACCCAGAAAGGTATATGCAAGAAGTGTGGAATAATCTCAGAAAGTATATATATGAGACTTTCCAAACTTAAGGAGTAGCACCAAACCACAGACACAGGAAGCTCAGAAAACACCAAACAGAAAGAATAAATATGAAAAAACAAAAAACAAGAAAACAAAATTACTACACCTAGACACACCATATTAAAATGGCAGAAAATGACAGATAAAAAAAGAAAATCTTGAATGAAGCCTAAGGCTGGGGGGTAAGAAGTACCTTAGTTTTGGAGTAACAAAGTTAAGAATTAGAATGGACTTCTTGTCAGAAATCATGCAAGGAAGAAGAGAGTGGAGGAAAATATTTAAAGTGTTAAAAGAATAAATTAAAATAAAGCAAAACAAAAACATTGACCTACAATTCCACATCCATTGAAATTATCCTTCAAAAGTGAAGGAGAAATAAAGACTTGTCAGACAAACAAAAGCGGAGGGAATTCCTTGCCAGAAGAGCTTCCCTGTAAGAAATATATTGAAAGGCATTCTTCAGTGAGAAGGAAAATGTTATAGGGCAGAAACTTGTATCTACAAACAACAAAAAAAGGAAAATCATCAGAGAAGGTAAAAATGAAGGTAAAGAATAAAATATTATTTTATGGATGGAACTGTCTTGTTTGCAGTTGTAGACAGTCTGGTTTTTGGCATGGGCCTTGCCCATCATCATCCTTTTGTTAGTTGTCCTGGGTGAGTCCAATGAACTGGAGAGTAGGTGTTGCAACTCTGCTGAGATTCAGATAAAACATAACTGTTTAAATAATAGTAGTAACAATGTTTGGATAACTCTAGCACATGGATAAGTGAAAAGAATGACTGCAATGTCATAAGAAACAGGAGGGTCAAATTGTGGAAACTCTGTTATAATGTACCTGCACCCTTCCTGAAACAGTATAGTGTTATTAGAATGTGGAATGATATTAGGTGAAAAATATATATATATATATATATATATAGGAAACTCTTGAGCAAGTATTAAACTTTTAAAAAATTATTATATAATTGGAGATATTTGATAATTGGTATATGAAATAATATAAAATACAAAAATATAATCAGAGAAGGCTGAAAAAGAGGGACAAAATAGAAACAATTAAAAAAATTAAAAAGAAATTAAAATATTGTAGATATTAATCCAACTCTATCAACAATTACTTTAAATGTGAATGTTCTAAATATACCAAATAAAGACAGAACAGAGTAGATTACAAAAAGACTCAACTATATGTTGTTTACTAGAAACCTACTTTAAATATAAAGACATGGGATAAAAATAAAGAGAAAGAGAAAGATATACCATCATTAGGGAGATGGTGGCATCATAGAATGTGTTAGGCAATGTTCCCTCCACTTTTATTTTTTAGAAGAGTTTAAGCAGGATTTGGTGTTGGTTTTTTTCCAGAATGTTTGGTAGAATTCACCTGTGAAGCCATCTGGTCTTGGGCTCTTTTTAGTTGGGAGGTTTTTGATGAAAAATTCAATCACGTTACTTGTGATTATTCTGTTGAGTTCATCAATTTCTTCTTTGGTCAGTGTAGGCTGCTTGTGTGTCTCTAGTAATTTGTCCATTTCCTCTAAATGATCCATCCTTTGGCATACAATTTTTCAAAGTATTCTCTTATGATACTCTTTATTTCATTGGGGTCAGTGGTGATATCCCCTTCCTCATTTCTTATTTTATGTATTTGTATCTTCTCTTCTTTGCTTTGTTGGTCTAGATAAGGGTTTGTCAATTTTATTAATCTTCTCAAAGAACCACCTTTTGGGGTTTTTTTCTATTGCTTTCTTATTTTCAATTTCATTTAGCTCTGCTCTAATCTTTGTTATTTCCTTCTTTTTACTTCTTTTGGGTTTAGTTTGTTGTTCTTTTTCTAATTCCTCCAGGTGTGCAGTTATGTCTTTGATTTTAGCTTTTTCTTCTTTTTTGTATCTGCATCTATGGCTATGCATTTCTTCTCAGTACAGCTTTTGCTGCATCCCATAGGTTTTGGTATGTTGTGTTGTCATTTTCATTCATTTCAAGGTAGTTACTGATTTTACTTGCAACTTCCATATCTTTGTGCCTAATCTGCTTCTCTGCCCTTACTGATTTCCATCTTCATTCCATTGTGGTCAAAGAACTTACTTTGTATAATTTCAATTTTTTTCTGAATTCATTGAGAGTTGTTCTGTGGCCTAGCATGAGGTTTAGGAGAATGATCCATGTGCAATTTGGCAGAATGTATATCCTGCTGTATTTGGGTGTAATGTCGGGTAAATATCTATTATGTCAAGATGCTCTAATGTATTATTCAAAGTCTTGTTTCTTTATTGATTCTCCATTGAAATGTTCTGTCTAATGATGATAATGGTGTATTAATGTCCCCCAATATAATTGTAGAGGCATCTATTTCTCCACTTAGTTTTT
>PVKH010034642.1:0-11835 GCA_004027955.1 Chaetophractus vellerosus | reverse complement strand
GACAATGCATTTCCTATGACCCCAAACTTCTTGAACAACCCTTAAATAATACCAATGACATTTATTTGTATTATCGATAATGCCAAGCATTTTGAAACCTTCAATACATCCAAAATTGTTGTGGATTCTTCTGGGACATCATTAAAATAAGTTATCTGATAGCACTTTTGTTAAAGACCTCAGAAGTTTGCATTGTGCAATTTTCTTCATCTCAGTCAAAACAATAGAATATACCTCCTCTGATATAAACTTTTGGTCTCCTTTTTATCTTTCCACTGGATCTTTGCCTTTTCTGTATCGTCACCTATGACAAGCCATTAGTTGACATATGACTGGGCAATTGCATTGTCAAATATTTCACCACCAAATGATGGGGTTGAAAAACTGGGTTGCTGTGGTTTACTATGACTTGATTCTTTGTAGTACCACTGACTGATATTTTTCTACATGGGGAAAATGATTTTGTCTGGCTTGTCCTATATGCAGGGCCATTGCCAATGATTTCCAGTTCCATAAGATCACAGAAAATAGATGGTTCCAAAATTAGTATCATCTCAGGGATTTTCAACATGATTAAAAGGGTTTGCCTTTCTAGAAAGTGATATAAGGAAACTGGAACTGCTGCTTTAATTAATTGAAAATGTTTTTTTCCTCAATAATTTTACCCTTCAAGTAATTCTTTTGTGTAGAATGAAGTAACTAGCTCTGGAGTCATACAGACCAGTTTTTAAAATTCTTTTACTTGTATCTTGAAATCCTAAGCCAAAGTGTTTAATCTTGCTAAATAGGATTTGCTTTCTTTTCCTGTTAATTATGATAAATACAATCCATATTGTAGGGGTTTTTTGGTGAGAAAATTATGGAAAGATATGAACATTAAACATAGTACCTAGAGCATAGTAAAGGTTAATAGATGTTATGGTTGTTAATTATTATAATGAAAAAATATCAGTTAAAAGGATAGTTTTTTCTTATATTTATTCCTTTGTACACCATGAATCCTGGGGATCTTTGTTTTATTTATATATAAAGATAAAAATGACCTGAAAAACATAAAAAAAAAATCAACAACCAAAAAACAATGGTATCAGTAGCCCTTTTACGAAGGAGTCAAACAATGTTCTTATGGACCATTTTATATAAGCTTTCAATTTAAAGAAACAACTTAAATCATTGTTTTGTGAAGGCATTTTATGGGAAACTAAATTAATGACTTCCATGTGGATAATTTCCTGGTGATCTTATCTGATAGAGGAGCAGAAGTTGAAGATTCTTGAGGAATAAATGACTAATCAGCATGTCACATTTTCATCCTGAGATTTTGTGTCAGGAAAGCATTTCATAAATGTCAGATGTGTATAATTTCAAGAATGAGGTCTCTGACCAGTAATTGAAGTGCTGAATTTTGGTGTCTTTGAAGAGAAATTTTTATTTATCCTTACAAATACCAATTATGCATTTAACATTTGGTTGAGACTCAAAGAGCCTGACAAGTCAGACTCTGAGGACTATCCTAAACCTCTCCCCATGGAGTTGGGCTCCAGGCAGGTTTTAATCTGCTCAAGTGTCTGAATGAACCTTATTTAAAGCACAAATTTTTGTAGTGTGTTCCCTAGAAGAGCTGCTTTTGAACTTCAAAATAGCAAGGAAGCTGATAAAAATTTATTTAAATACATAATTTTTGCTTGATCCCTTTTGAAATTCTGGTTTTAAGAAATACTTCTCCCTACGGAAAATAAAGGATAATAGATAACATTTATTGAGCACTTACTATGTGTCAGGCACTGTTCTAATCACTTAACATGCATCAACTAACTCATTAATCATTGGAATAAAAAAACAGTGTGAATAGCCCTATTACCCCATTTTATAGATGAGAAAACCGAAGCACTGAGAATTAATTTTTTCAAGATGTTTAAGCGTCTATATTGATAATCACCTAGCTACCCTGAACTAACTAGGCTAGTTAACCCATGGGATGAATTTTTTAGAATTGTCCATCTGCATGTTGAAGAATGTGAAAAAAAAAAAAAAACTTTTGAGAAATTCTGACAAGCAGATTCTGTATCACCTAGAGTCCTTATTTACAATGCAAATTCACAGGCCCTGTCCTAGAACTTTAGAACAGACATTCTAAAAGTAGAATCTAGGAGTCTGTCTTATAAAACTACTTACTACATTAGAGTTTGAGAAAACCTAGACTGTAACTTTAACTGTCAAGCAAGTCCTCATCTTGGAGTAAAATATTTCTCTTACTTGTTATAGATATATATATATCTGGCTATTCATGTATTCGTATCAGATGATTTATATATAGCTTTAAAAAGAAGGAGAAAAAGCTTTGTGTTATACCTTTCAAATTTGAAATTCTGTCTTCTGGTTTTGTTTCCACAATGGTAAATCATACTTAAAAAAACATCTATTGAGATAATCTGCATGCCATAAAATTCACCCCAAGTATACAAATCAATGGTTTTTAGTATATTTACAGAGTTGTGCAGCCATAACCACAATCTAAGTTTAGCACATTTTCATCACCCCCAAAAGAAACCCCATATCCATTAGCAGGTACTCCCTATTTTCCTCCATTTCTCCAAGCCCTAAGCAACCCCAACCTACTTTTTTTTCCCCCCTATAAATTTGCCTATTCCACCTAAATGGGATCATGCAATCACACAATATGTGACCTTTTGTGACTGGCTTCTTCCACTTAGCGTACTGTTTTCAAGGTCCATCCATGTTATAGTATAGCTCAGAACTTCATTCTCATTTATTGCCAAATAATATTCCATTGTATGGATATGCCACATTTTGTTTATCCATTCACCAGTTGATGGGCATTTGGGTTGCTTCTACCTTTTGGCAATCGTGAATAATGCTGCTATGAACATTTGTGTACAAGTTTTTTGTGCTCCCTTCTTCCCTTGGTTTATTTACTTATTTGTTACCATTTTCCACCCTCATTCCCCTCCCCACATAGGCAACTGTTGCAGTGTATGTAATGTGTATCCTTTGTTTTATGTGTTTATGAAAAATAGGTATTGCTGTTTTGTGTCTGTGAATTTTTTAAAAAATTAGAACAGTTGTAGGTTTACAGAAAAATCATGCAGAAGGTACAGAGTTCCCAAATAACCCTTCTCACACATGCAGTATTCCCTATTAACAAGGTGCATTAGTGTGGTAACTTTATTATGACTGATGGACCAATATTATTATATTATTAGCTATAGTCCATAGTTTACATTAATTTTAACTCTGTATTGTACAGTTCCATGTTTTTTATTGTGGTAACATATATGTATCTTAAGCAGTTGAATTCTGCTTGAAAGGCAACAGAAATGTGGAATTCCCCATCTCCCAACGCAGGTCATTTCATTTTTGGAAGCTGTGAAGTTTTTCCTTTTATTAAACAGAAACCTTACTTTCCATATCTTTAAATCTTGGCTTAAGTTCTTCCCCTAAAGACATTAAAAATGTCTAATCTTTTTCTCTCCTGCAAGCACTTCAAGTATTTGAAGATAGCAACATTAGTTCTCCACCTTCCATTTGCCATCTTTGTCCATCTCTTTGCTTACTACCAAGTTGTTATGATAATTTTTCAGTGCCCATGAAAAGCATATTATCAACATGGTTTAGAATTAGCCTCTGAAGCTGGCTTGACGTTTGTTACATTGGGTTATTTTTTCTGGATTTATAATAATTTATTCCATTGTTAAAAAATGATATGAGAAAACTTGGGACCTAAGTACTTTTCTATCCAGTTTTGTCTCTGATAGGAAAATTAAATGACAGTAGTGACTGAAATATATGTCACATTTGTAAAATAACTGCATTGTGATTCATTTTAACTTAGGAAAAAAAACATTGGTGCAGAGCAATAATTCCTTTTTAGAAAGTAAATGAAAGTTAATCGGAATCTTAGAACCATTTGAAACTTTTAATGATGTGCTATTAAATCTCCAATGTAATTCTTACCTTGGTGAAGGTTATTAAAAATATTCAATAATAAGGTTGTGTTTTAAAATAAATGGAAAACATTTAACTCCTTTAATAATCCACATGTATATTAGCATAGAATCGAGGCAATCCTCATAGTTCACAGTTCTGTATGCTGACAAATCTAAAAGTATGGTATCACTGAGTGTATATATATATATGGAAGTTAAAGTATATCCTTTACATGTATTCTTTTCTGTTTTAGATTTTAAAAGAGATTTACTGAGGTATAACTGACACAAAGTAAACTGTTTGTGTTTAAAGAGTATAGCTTAATAAGTTTTGACATAAGAATACAGCCATGAAACCATCAGTGCAATAAAGTTAATGAAAATATATATTACCCCATAAGTTTCTCCTGCCCCTTGGTAATCTCTCCCTCCTATCCTTCCCTACAACCCACCTACTCTGTTTCCAGGTAACTACTGACCTGTATTTTCTAGAATTTAAAGAAATGCAATGAGTTACTGTATTAATTAGCCAAAGGGGTGCTGATGCAAAATACCAGAAATCTGTTGCCTTTTATAAAGGGTATTTATTTGGGGTAGAAGCTTATAGTTACCAGGTCATAAAGCATAAGCTACTTCTATCACCAAAGTCTATTGCTACGTGTTAGGGAAGGATGGCTGCTGACGTCTGCCAAGAGTTCAGGCTTCTTGGGTTCCTCTCTTATTGGGGCTCCATTTCTCTCCGGACTCAGGTGCTGTTCTCGCTCCACAAGGCTATCTGTAGACTATCAGGCAAATGGCTCTGTCTCTCTCCCCGGGGCTTCTTCCATGTCTAAGGAGCCGTCTCTATTCCTCTGTGTTCTTCTCTTGTGTGTTACTTCCTAGGCTCTAGTTCAAAACTCAGCATCAAAACTCCTGCCACGGGGGCAGGGACTCAATGTCCTACTGACGTGGCCCAATGAAAACCCTAATCATAATTTAATCATGCCCAGGTACAGACCAGTTTACAAACATAATCCAATATCTATTTTGGGAATTCATAAACAATGCCAAACTGCCACAGTTACATAAATGATTTTTTTGTTCTGGATCTTTTTACTCAGCATACTTATTTTGAGTTTCCATCCATATGGATTTAATTTTCATTTTTTTGATGACTAATGATGTTGATTATATTTTCATTTGCTTATTTTGCATCCATATATCTTCTTTGGTGAACAGTTTTAAATAATAATCTTATATATTATCAAAGATTACTATTTCTGGTGATCTTTGTTCCTTTGTGTGGGACCGTATTTCTATCTGGTATCATTTTTCTTCTGTCTGAAGGACTTTCTTTAACTGTTTTTGTAAAGTGGCTAAGCTAGCTATGATACCTTCAGCTTCTATGTCTGAAAAGTCTTTACTTGACTTTCATTTTTAAAGGATATTTTTGTTGAGTATAGAATGCTTAGTTGACAGGTTTTATTTTTTTCTTTCAGTACTGCAAATATGTTCCTCTACTCTCTTCTTGCTTGCATTGTTTCCAAGAGAATCTGCTGTCATTCTTTTTATTATTCCTCTTTATATAACACGTCTTGTTTTCTCTGGCTGCTTTAAGATTTTCCTTTTCATCACTGGTTTTGGGCAATTTGATTATGATGCACTTTGGTGTAGTTTTCTTCATGTTCTTTGTGCCTCAGGGTTGTTGAGATTCTTGGATCTTTGAGACTATAGTTTTCATCAAGTTTGGAAAATCTGTGGATATTTCTTAAAATGTTTTTTTTTTTTTCTATACTTTCTTTCCATTCTTCCCCACTTACACACACACCTTTGGGGATTTCAATTACTGGTATATTATGTATTCAAGGTGTCCTAAAGTGCACTGATGTTCTATTTATTTTTTCTTATCTTTTCTATGTTTCCATTTGGATAATTTCTCTTATGTCTTTAGTTTCACTATTCATTTCTCCTGCAATGTCTAATCTGCTGTTAATCCCACTCAGTGTGTTTTTAATCTCATTCATCTTTAGAACGGAGGTCTACAAATGCTTAGCAGTCACAGAGACTGTCTGACCTGCATTCCCACTGCATTATACTTTCACTCTAGTCTGTTCTGAGCCTTTAGTAATTTATTAAAACTTTCTTTTTTGAATTGTTAATAGCTTGTATGCAGTAGCATCTTCCTGATGTGCCTGCCATAGGTTAGCCAGTGTTTGTGTCCTGTCTCTCCTGGGAGATCTTTTCAAATTTAAGGTTTGTCAGTTGCCCAATGATCACAGTTCTCTCTTGGTTCCAAGAAAATTATGGTTTTGTAGATTATGGTTATTTTGTTGTTATCGCTACATTGGATGTGGCACTCTCTAGTTTCTATATATTTGGCAAGATCCAGAGCCAAAAGATTGTTTTAAAGGCATAGACATATTTTCCTATAATATTTATAGGAAGGAACTTTGGAAAACCGCCCTTTTGCATTGAGAAATTAGCTGGCATCGTCCCATTATAAAAAGAAGGTTACATTTGTAAGTCTACATTTATTTTACTTTATTTTCTAATTCATGCAGTGTTTCAGACTAAAAAGATACTTGTAATTTGTTGTTTGACTGTCATTTAGGCAATTTGTTTACTAAACAGAAATATCATTAAAACGTCCTTAACAGGCTGATCCCTCTAGATTCCTTTGAGCTCTATGATTTTTGTTAACCAGAATATTTATGATGTAGATTATATGCTACTGGCTACGACTTTGAGGTTAATGAGGAAAAAGTCATTAAAGAATGTAAAATGCTTTGGAAGTGTAGAAAAGTTTTTAAAACATTGAATTATCTAATAGAATAGAAGAGTTGTAACCTGCAGAATGGGGCATCTATGCAACTCCTTGCAAGCTAAAATGCTTGACTACATGGAACTGAAATGTGTCTTATTCCTGATAATGTAATTGCACATGATGTGTAACAATATTAGAAATGTCACTATGTCCATTCACCAATGGGTTATAGGATACATTGTTATCAGAGCATATTAGGGTAAGCCACCTGTTATAACAATTCCTTGTAGCTTAACACAATATAATTTTATTTCTTGTTCTAATAATTCAACTAGGCATTGGTGGGTGGTCATTCATATGCCCAGGGTCCTTTCTTCCTGGTGCTTCCCTACCCCATGGGGTTTTGAAGTTCTCTGCTGTATCCTTTGCATCTAGCTGGCCATCAAGGGAAGAAGAGTAGAGAAATATGTGGAGATTTTCATGAGCCAAGCTTGGAAGTGTGGCACATCATTTCACCCCACTTTCCATTGTCTGGATTTTTTTTACATGGCCATACCCAATTTCAAGGAAGGCTAAAAAAGATAATCTTACTGTATGCTCAGAAGTAAAAGAACACATATTTGGTAAACAATTGCCTCTCTCTTTCACACATGACATTAGACCTTACATAAAGGAATTCAATTAGAAATCCATTAGGAATTCAGTTCAATTAGGAACCATGGGTAAATATGAATAGGAATGCTATATTCAGAATCCAGAGCTATTATTATCTATTACCCATGCTTAATATTCAGCAGTTAAATCAAAATAACTAAAAGCAAGTTCTGTATTGATGTTCTTTCTATTACTATTACAAAGAGGCTTTTTGCCATCCAATTCTGTGAGACTGGCTGTTGTTATACAATAGACAATAGCAACTTCCCCATACAGCTCATGTTTGCTGATCTAAAATAGGTGGCCACCATTAGAGCAAAGAATACAGCTTTTGTAAAATTTCTTTATAGATGATATGGAGTAGATTATCCAGCAGAAGTTATGAGCCCCATGAAATAGACAAATCAAAGTGATGTGAAGCTTTATGGCTCTAGAAAGATGGATTTTCCAGAGCTCAAATACTAGCTTGTGAGACTCCTCCATATTAGTCAAGAATTTCACACTTTGGAGGCAGAAAATCTGACCCCAACCGGCTTAAGCTAGAAAGATATTTATTGGCTTATATAACCGAATAGTCTTTTGCTAGGACTGGCGGCATGCACATGCACATGCACAAGTGGACTTTTAGTTCAGATATTGATATCATTACTTGTTTCTTCTCCACTCTCAGCTCTGCCTTTGACTTTGGTTATTTTATGCTCAGGATCAATGAGCTAGAAACATAGAACTACCATCTTTAGCCTTTATACCCATTTAGCTTAAATCCAATGGAAAAGTCAGGAGTCTGTTTCCCAGAAATCCTAAGAAAAAGACTCATCACATCTCATTAGTTTACTTGAGTTATTTGCCTATCCTTGAAACATGGCCATGAGAATGTGACACACTGACTAGTTTAGACATAGGGTACATGGCACCTCTGGAGATAGGGGAAAGATTTATTTCTGTAACCACAGGGACTGGTAATGAGGAAATGGGTGGTGTCCAGAAGTAAATAGTAGGATGATTAGATGCTGTTTGGTAAGAAATAGTTCTTTTGTTTTTTATTTTTAAATCCTCTATGTCTCTACATTGGGATATTTGTACTGTCACTATCATAATTTTCAAATATGGTGGATAAAGGTATAAAGTTATAAATTACATATGGAATTCATTAAATTTAGTAGTTACTGTAAGTTCAGATTTCTACTTTAATGAAGCATCACATGAAATTAATTCTGTAAAAGTATATTATAAGTCATATAGTTAAAACAATACTCTTACCTTCATGAAGCTTTTAGACCCCATGGGCTAGATCAAAGGCAACAAAGACTCCCTGCAAATTATTACTTTTTCTGAATACAGGTGGCCAAATCCTTTCAAAAAGCTTTTATTTCCTCCCAAAAGAGCTTGCTCTAACTCTCATGAACTTGTAATTATTTAATTTGTGAAGGAGGTACTATATTTTGGAAAAATATCCTGTGGTAAAGTTTCTCTATCTCTGTGGGTTCCTTATCTTCTTTATATCTGTGCTCCACTCTCTCACACTTGCCTTCTATTTGTCTCTCAGGGAGTAAGCTACATGGAGTCCTCATTGTCTAGCAGTATGCATCTTCAACAAAATTCTCAGATTTCTGTACATGTGGAGTGGTTTGGAAAACATTTTCAACAGCAGAGAAGTTCTTGCATTTTTTTCTTAATCTCTAAAGTTATAGCAAAGAATGAAACTATATGGAAATATTCAGCTCCATGGCAGAGACATATGAAGATACATTTTGTGAGAGGGGAGTTAAGTGCTTTCTCGTATGCCACAAATCATAATTTGGATAAAATCAACCTTTATCACCATATTCATTGTTCATCTAAAAGATAATTCCATGGATTATTGTTTTCTTTCAGCTCTTAATAGAGTTGTGATCCACATAGTTATTAATTTCACTACCATTTTAAAATGATCAGAAATTCCATGTCTTTCAAGTGAAATTTTACTTTTCTAAAATGTAATGGTAGTAGGGCATTTATTTAGGTTGTTATATAAATTAATGAGAATATCCCATAAGGGTTACTTCTGTTACCAATTTGATAAGGATTTGTATTTTCAGGATTTTTTAGGCTGCAAGTCACAGAAGACCCTACTCAAAATGGCTTATATGGTAAGGAAAATGAATGATTTCAATAACAAGAATTCTAGGTGAACTACTGCAAGATTGGATTGACAAGTGATCCTCACATAAATCAGAGGACTCTCCTAGCATTGAGACTTAATAATAATTTTAAGGATGCAGGAACCCAAGTGGATCAAAGCACTGAGAGAGGCTGGGCATAGATAGAAGCTTCTAAGGTCCTTTTCTTCCTGCATTAGACATGAAGTTTCTGGCCCAGAATAATAGATGAGGTCTTTAAGTTAGGGTGTTTAGCTTATTGCTTCACACAGCATGATTAGCATGCAAGTTATTAACTATCTCTGTTTGAATTGTAAATGTTGCATAACACTCTCCTGATTACCATGCCTCATAAACCTATAGAATTCAGGCTTATTTACCCTATGTAAACCTTCAGCCAGAGTTATTCCTCTGAGGGCATTCTGAGATAAGGTCTCTTTCTTCTAGTAAATATAATTAGTCTATTTGCCTGGAAACTCTACTGACAAGGAGTTTAAACCAGGTCACATGCCTTTTTCCTTTCTCTCAAGGATGTCTCCCAGTAAAAGGAGTGAATGGATCACAGGCCAACTACTTGAACTCTTGTATCCTCACAAGAGATTCAGAGTTAGTTAACTCAGTGGCTCAATAACATTATCAAGGATTCAGGTTCTCTCCATATTCTGGCTCTGCCTTCTTTGTTTCTTAAGCTTTTTCTCACATGGAAAATGTTTTGACTATTCTGATTGTCTTCCATTTACATAAATATTTTAGGGTCAGATTATCTATTTCCATAACAAAATTTTGATAGGAATAGTGTTGAGTCTGTAGATTAACTGGGAATATTGCCATCTTAACAATACTAAGTCTTCCCATCCATTAGCATGGGTATCTTTCCATTTACTTAGGTTTATAAAAAAATTTCTTGTAGTTTTCAGTGTACAGATCTTGTACTTCTCTTGTTAAATTTTCACCTAAGTGTTTTATTCTATTTGATGCTGTTGCAAAGGAAATTATTTTCTTAATTTCATTTTCTGATTCTTAATTGCTGTTATATAGAAATGCAGTAGAATATTGTATAGTGATCTTGTATCCTGCTACCTTGCTGAATTCATTTATTAGTCCTAATAGATATTTTTGTGGATGCATTGTGCTTTTCAATATACAAGATCATATCATCTGTGAATAGAGACAGTTTTACTTCTTCCTTTACAATCTGGATACATTTAATTACTTTCATAATTGCCTTTGCTAGAACCTCCAATACAGTATTAAATGGTTGAATAGAAGTTGTGAGAGCATACATCCTTATCTTGTTCCTGATCATGGGTGAACTATTTCACCATTAATTATGTTAGCTGTGGGCTTTCCTTATGTAGCTTTTTATCAATTTGAGGAATTTCCCTTCCTAATTTTTTAAAGCCTTTTATCATGCAAGGACATTGAATTTTGTCAAATTATTTTTCTTCTGAATCTACTGAGATCTTATAATGGTTTGACAGTTTATGTAATTATGAATTCCAAAAATATAAATTGAATCATGCTTGTAGACTAATCTCCTAATCTGGGCGTGATTGAGGTGTTAACTGCCTCGTCTGTGGGACATTGAGCCCCACCCCTCGGTGGGTGTGGTCTCAAGTACAAAAGGCTAGACAAAAGGCAGCAGATTTGAGAAGCAGATTGGAGAAGCAGTTCTGATGTTGGAGTGAGCCGTTCGCCCAATAGTCTACAGCTGGCCTTGTGGAGAGACACAAAGCATAGAGAACCTCATGGTCTACAGCTGAACTTGTGGAGGAAACAGAAGCTGAGCCCGGAGAGAAATGCAGCCCCGGGAACAGAGGAACCCAGAAGCCTGAAACCTGGAGACGTCAGCAGCTGTATTGCTCCAACCGGGGACTTTGGTGAGGGAAGAAATTTATGCTTTGTGGCCTGGTAACTATAAGCTTCTACCCCAAATAAATACCCTTTATAAAGACCGACCAATTTTTGGTATATTTCCAAAAGCACCCCTGTGGCTAATACAGATCATAATGTGTTTTTGCCTTTATTTGATTAATTTGGTGTGTATAATTGGAAATGTTCCTGTGTTTTTGCCCTTATTCTATTAATTTGGAGTATATAATTGACTGACTTTTTGGTATTAAAGCAACCCTATATTTTCAACTCCATAATTTCTATTTATTTTTAAAATAATTTCTATCTTTTCACTGATATTCTCTATTTGATGAGACATCATTCTCATACTTTCTTTTCTTCATACTTTTGACACAGTTTCCTTTAATTTTTAAGCATATTTATCAGTTAATAAAAGTCTTTGTTAGTAAGTCCAATATCTGGGCTTCCTCAAAGTTTCTTTTTTTTTGTTTTTTTTTGT
>PVKH010034641.1:0-11837 GCA_004027955.1 Chaetophractus vellerosus | reverse complement strand
CAACTCCTCTGTTTTTTCCACAAGGTCAGCTATAGATGATGAGGCTTTCTAGGCTTTGCCTTTCTCCACAAGGCCAGCTGTGGACTCTCAGGTGACCAACTCTGTCTCTCTCCTCAGGTTCAGGTGCTCTGCTCCTCTGTGTGCTTACTTCCCTGGCTCCAGCTCAAAACTCCCAACTCTGTCTTTTGCCATGGCTGACATAGCCCAAACAAAGCCCTAATAATAATTTAATTAAGTAGAAGTGAAACTTTAGACAGACCAGTTTACAAACATAATCCAATAACTGTTATTGGAATTCATAAACAATGCCAAACTGCTACACCACTGGGGGAATAAACGGAAGAAATGTCACTGTACTTACAGGACAACAGTCTTACAGTGATGAAAGGCAAAATGTAAAAAAAAAAGTTTTTTTTTCCTTCAAATATTTTTTCATTTTTTAATATTCCAATTTTCAAAAATATTATTCTATTTTTGCTTATTAATTTTTTCTGTATTTTACTTCTTATGTATAAAACTATCATTACTATTTCATTTTCTTATTAATTGTATGTGGCTATCTTTTTTGGCTTCATTTTTGAAGAAGTTTTAGATCACAGAAGGGCTACAACTGTGGCAGGGGAGGATCATTGGTGTGGGGTGTCAGTGAAGGGGGATGCATGGGAGGAAGTTTACCTGGGTATACATATAAGGCATATAAATGTGTTCAAATGTTCATGGGGCATTGTCATGGTGGGTGGAGATTCATACAATAACCAAAAGAATATCAAATTCCCATCCAGGGGAGCTCTGCCACATTCCCTAATGGAACAACAAGAATGCCCCAAGTACAGGGACAATGACTTCTGAAGGACACTTGATATCGATGACTATACTTTTAAGCCTTTGTTCTTGAAATTGAAACTTAGCCAGTAGGGTGCCTAAGAGTCACTTACAGGGAGCCTCTTTGTTGCTCAAATGTGGTCTCTCTCTAAGCTGAACTCAGCATATAAAAACAATAACTTCACCCCAGCATGTGACATGACTCCTGGGGATGAGCTTCCCTGGCACCGAGGGATTACTACCAAGTACCAACAAGCAATGCATCTGGAAAAAAACAGAAAACACACCTTGACCAAAAGCGGGCACAGCTAAAGACAAATGAGTTTGTATGGCTAAGAGTCTTCAAAGTGAGTTGGGAGGCCTTCCCAGAGGTAGCGCTTATGTACATCCAACAAGATCTAATTGACAGCCAAAGTAGATATGACCCCAAATAGTGAAGCTCCTCAGGGATATGGAGACATCCAGACACTATTAGGGCAGACAGCTCAGGAGTTTGGCCCCTTCCCAGTGGGCCCTTATCTGGTATTTATGCTCCCCAATGTGACTGAGTTAGACTCAGCAGTGGTTTCCCTATGCATGACTCTTCTTTCCTTCTATCTGAACCTATAATTAGTACTATAGTTGGTATGTGTACCTCCAAGAGACTTAAATCTTTGGGCTGTCCATGTGCCAGCTGAGCCCTGAATCTCAACGGAGTTGCAACACCTACTCTCCAGTTCAATGGACTCACCCAGGACAACTAATGGGGAGGAGGTGATAGACAAACAACACACCAAGGGACCAAGAGTGCCTACAACTGCAAGCAAAAGAGCCCCATCCATTGGACATGTAGGATTGAAGCCCCCTCAATTGATGGTGGAGTGGGCATCACCATCCCAGAGTCCTCAGGGTTGGGCAATGAACTACGGACTAAAATAAACTTACTAGTATTCTACTATAGACTTATTATGATTCTAGCAATGGAAGAAATACCGTTGCTGTGGAGGCAATGACCCATGGATGTTCTGGGGTTAGGGAGAGGGAAAAACAGATGCAATGGGGGGTGTTTTCAGGACTTGGGAATCATCTGGAATGACATTACAATGATAGATACAGGCCATGATATATCCAGCCATAACCTACAGAGTCGAATGGGAAAGAATGTAAACTACAATGTAAACTATAATCCATGCTTAGGGGCTGTTTTGATCAGCCACAGAAGTGCCTTTTGAATTATACCAAAATTGGTCGGTCTTTATAAAGGGTATTTATTTGGGGTAGAAGCTTACAGTTACCAGGCCACAAAGCATAAAGTTCTTCCCTCACCAAAGTCCATGTGTTGGAGCAAGACAGCTGCCGACGTCTGCCAGGGCTCAGGCTTCGGGTTCCTCTGTTCCCGGGGCTGCGTTTCTCTCTGGGCTTAGCTTCTGTTTCCTCCACAAGTTCAGCTGCAGACCATGAGGCTTTCTATGCATTGCATCTCTCCACAAGGCCAGCTGTAGACTATCGGGCGAATGGCTCACTCCAACATCAGAACTGCTTCTCAAATCTACTTCTCCAAATCTGCTTCTCCCAATCTCTGTCTTGCTTTTTAAACTTGAGATCACACCCACCAAGGGGTGGGGCTTAATGCCCTACTCACTGCAGCCCAGTCAATGCCCTAATCATAAACCAATCATGCCCAAATGAACAGATGAGTTTACAAGCATAATCCAATTTATATTTTTGGAATTCATAATTACATAAAACTCAAACCATTACAGGGGCAATGCTCCAAACCGTGTTTATCAATTGCAATGAGTGAACCACACTGATGAAAGATGTTGTTAATGTAGGAAAATGTGGGAGGTGTGGGGAGCGGGGCATATGGGAATCCCCTGTATATTCTCAAAGTATCTTTTAAAAAAGTAAAAAAAGAGGAAAAAAAAGAGATTTCACTTCATGCCCACCAGAATGAATAAATACTTAATGTTGGTGAGGATATGGAGTCACCAGAACTGTCATATTTGGCCAAAGCAAATATGAGTTGGTGTAACCATTTTGAAAAAATATTTAGTATTATGAGCTATACTGAAAATATGTATAGCCTAAGTCTCAGACTTAGCTCTCCCTTTCCCATGAAAATTGTGAATATACACCAAAATAAAATTTTCATAACAGCATTATTCCCATTAGACAAAAATTGGAAACAATTCAAATGTCTATCAAGAAAGAATGGAAATATAAATTTTGTTAGTCAGATAATTAATTCATGCAATTAACTAATGAGAATGAAAGTTTTTAGACAAAACAACATGGTTGAATTTCATAAACAAAATGTTAAATGAAAGATTTCGGAAGCCAAAGATTCCATATTAGTGGTTCACTTGGGAAAGGGAGTAACAATTTGGAGTGGACAGAGGGATGCTAGGTGTTACAGTTTGATGTAATTATGAATTCCAAAAATCGATATTGAATCATGCTTGTAAACTGATCTGTTCATCTGGGTATGATTGGGTTATGATTAGGGCGTTGACTGGGCCATGTCAGTAGGGTGTTGAGCCCTGCCCCTCAGTGGGTGTGGTCTCAAGTATAAAAGGCAAGGCCAAAGACAGAGGGATCAGATTTGAGAAGCAGGTTTTTGAGAAGCAGTTCTGATGTTGGAGAGGACACCCCAGGAGGAGAGAAGTGAGCCATTCACCTGATGGGCTACAGCTGACCTTGTGGAGCAAGTGGAGGAGCTAAGCGGGAAAGAAACACAGCCCGGGGAAGAGAGGAACCCACGAAGCCTAAATCCTGGCAAACGTTGGCAGCTGTCTTGTTCCAACATGTGACAATGGACTTTGGTGAGGGAAGAAACTTATGCTTTGTGGCCTGGTAACTGTAAGCTTCTACCCCAAATAAATACCCTTTATAAAAACCAACCAATTATTGGTATTTGCAAAGGCACCCCTTTGGCTGACTAATACACTAGGCTAACCAAATGTTATCTTTCTTTCCTACTTTTTTCCATCGTGTGACTATATACCAATATGTATTCATCTTGCTATTAATGAAAATGTCATTTTTTCCCCAATATGTTGCTATTAATTTGAGGAGTTTCCCAAGGCAGTCCTTTCCCGATAGGAACAAGGCCAGTGGCTCCAAGCTGCTCTGGGAAGGAGCTGAGGGAGGGGCCAGAATGGGTGCCAGGAGCATCTTCGGCAGCTCCCCAGCGCTGTGATTTCTTGACTTGGCACCTGACCAGCAAAGCCAGCCCTTCAACTGTCCTCTGCAGCTCTGAGGAAAAGTATCAACTGAAAACTCCCTCTGCTGCCTTGGCCCCAGGGGGCGCTGGACCATGAGTGTCCTCAGAGCCTGTGGCCCAGTGAACCAAAGTAATAAAAGCCTTGCAGTAAGCTGTCGGCTGTGAGAGTCAGAAATAGGCAGTTAGCACAGCAAGGAGAGGGCAAGTCGCTGGTACATATCTCAATTTATCTGCCTCTTTCTTCCGCTCTTCTCTGCATGCTGCACAGCTTTCCATTGGTCTCTAGAGTTCCACTATCGTTGACTTAGACACTTCCCACTTGTTTAACAGGAGTTCTGCTGGAGGGACTGAGTCCTGGAGCTTCCTGCTCTGCAGTCTTCCTACAATTTGGCTCTTCTCTTTCGAGCAGCGTGGAACATGGCGGATCAGGACTGAGCCAGTCCCATGTGCTTGCAGTGGGTAATAAGTTCATTTTTAGCTCCACCAGTCCTGGAGACAGTGAAGCAAGTGATAGGAAAACGGGACTGACCAGCGTGTGGATGCATATGCCACACCCCTGACACTGTTCGTGCACCTCGGAAATTGAGGCACAAAGAGCCATGCGCTCTTGGACTGAAGCACTGATACCTCTGCCTCCAGTGTTCTCTGGAATACAGAGGCCACGGAAATAGAGCAAGACCTGTGCCAAGTTCACACCTTCTCCAAAAGTGAAAAAAAGAAGAAAAAGCTGAAGATAAAAATCCCACATATGGAATGGAATAAATGATTTTAATGTTCTCTTGCGTCCACACAGTATATTTCCACAAACTAATTTCTATTGTTTTTCTATTGTTCTCTTCTCACCATTTATTTTCTATTGTCCCATTTGGTTAATTTCTTAGCTTAATACCAATAGTATCCCTTGCATTTTCTCCTAACTCCTTTTTGTTTTCTTGGGCATATTTCTGTTCCTTTGAAATAAAAAAGATTCATTTTATGTCTGTCTTTAATTTATATAATTTCTCCTGAGATAACATCAGGTGCAAAGGCAAACAGCCAGATGTGCAATTTCTGCAGAGCTCTGCAAATCCTATTAAAGTGGAGAAGGTTAGACTTGTTAGACTTGCTCTAACATCTAAAAGTACATATGTCTTCTGCAAAGGAAATTTGGGTTTTAAATAGCAATCTTTGAGGAAATGTTATTCAAACACGACTTTAAGAAATTAAAAATCAAAACTTTCCTCTTTGATATGAAAGATATTGTGGAAGAGAGAGAAATGATTGAATTTTAAGTTGACTATTGTAATGTAAATTTTGTATTTGTGACTCATGATTTAGTACTCTTAATATTTATGCAGAAAGGAAACATTGGGAAGGTTTGCTTAAGTATACCATTGTGTTACAGATCCTTTTATATACATACTTCTGTGGTAACCAGGGAGTACTTGTTTGACCTTTTCCTCTCCCCTACCCTGTACCTTTTCCTGTGAATAATTTTGTAACATGCTGGGGACACTCATATCATAAATAGGCACTCTGGGTAGGGCATACTGCTTTATTTGAGGCTGTAAGAAAGCTATTATTGCTTTAAACTAAGGTGTCATCCATCTTGTCATTGATGCCATTATTAGCTTTATTCCATTATTAAGTTGAACCTCATAAAATACATAACTCCCTGAGAAGGATAACACAGATAATTGAGATGATGCTTTTACAATGTGGTAGAACTTCATTTGTCCCCCTTTCTGGAGCAGAGGGGAAAGGAGAAGAGGGGAAAGGAAAAGGTCATAAACTCACCAGCAGCTGAGAAAGGAGGAGACACCTCTAGGGAGAGATAGGAAGCAGAGTCTAGCGGCCAGGGCACCAGTGGCTGGCTTCCTCCTTCCAGCTTTGCACAGGCACCCTGAGCGGGGTAGGGCTCCATCACCACCTTCCGGAGGCGAATCACTATTCATAGCTGGTAGCCCCGAAGCCTGCTCAGTGGAGAGCAAAGAACCCCTGTTTTTCAGTGCCTTGCCATAGAAATGCTGCAGTATGAAAATACAAAACAGGCAATGAGAGAAAGCTGACTATTTAAATAAGGACAGGCTTTACCATTTTGGCCAGATACAAATTTAAAGGGATCTTAATTGGGCACTGATTTTCTCAACCCATTTTAGTTACCATCCATGAGCATCACCTTACAGACCATGATCCCCACTGGCTGGTGAACACAGGACCTGTCCTTAATCTTCACATCTAAGAGGAAAATAATGCAATGTCTTTAAAATGGCTGAGATTGGCTTGCCTAAATGCTTTTTGTAGTAAGCAATCTCTGTACCTAGTTTTCATAAAACTTCCATGAAAAGTTCTACTTACTACATTGCATCATGCAGTGTCAATCCTAAGAAGAATCATCTGTATAGAAACCCAAGTTGTGTTTTGTAATTTCCCAAGTTCACATGTTATAAAAATGTGCTCTAAATCCTGATTACAAAGAGACACAGAGAGAGAAACTAACAGATGAGAGGATTACGAGGATTACCTTATTTCCTTGAAGTTGAAGAAATTTGAAGAAAACCTCTAAAGGTGTTCTAAAGCCTTATTACATTGTAAACAGCTCTTCCTAGATGCATATAAGGTACCAAACTCAGTCCCCTAACGAGAACAGAGAAAACTGAGGGAAAACAGGCAGCCTAGCTATGCTATGCACTCTTGGAGTGAAGTAGGAATAAGAAGACAGGAAGATCCATAGGAAAACTGGTTTCCGCCATGGTCTCCCCTGTTCTAACCCCAGTAAATTATTTATGTATTTTCTTTGACCAATGAAAACATCCAGAGCTCTTTTATGTATACATATTTTAGTATTTTATCATATTATCCATAAAATAGTATATCTAAGTTATCTTTCATAAAACATAAGCTTGTATTTTTTTTTATGTTCATGTTCTCAATAGGGTCTCAGCTTAATGTGATACCCAAGGACAGCACTCTATTCAGGTTCATACATTTCTATCTGTACCAAAGTCCTCCAGAATGGCTAACACCTTTGAACATATTCCAAGGTGGGCCTAGCTCGTGTTGAGTTCCAGTCTTAACTGAGCCATGTTATACTAAGGTGTCCTTGTGTTCATTCCACTGACTGCTACTTCTGATAGAAAATAAAAATGTCCTGAGTAAGAGTGTGTTTGCAAATATATTTGCATTCCCTGCTTGCCAGTTAGTACTTCCTTGTAGCTTGCATCCTTGTAAGATGTCAACAGTGTAAAAATTTTTGGAAGTAATTTTGATCTCCCTATTACTTTGTTCAGCAAACAGTTTATAGATATCAACTAGGTTCTAAGAATGGTGTGCAAAAATATATTTCTTAACCTTAAAATCATAGACCAATGTTTTAAAAGATGGATTCCAAAACATGCTTTTTACTCCTTTATCTAATGGAAATAGTCCCTGCCTTCAACTTGCCAAGCGGCGATCCCTGTAAACCGCTGAAAACTACTGCAGGTGGTACTGCCCTTAGACCTGGCAAGGAGGACCTACCTGGGCTTTAAAGACACTGCTCTGGCTTTCCTCCTGCCACATCCCCCGCATGCAGCAAGTGAGGACTCCATGGTGACAAGAGGATGTGCCCACCCAGAGTCCACAAGCAGCCCTCCTGTTTTCACACCATATCTCAGGTTGTTGAAAACCTTTTTTTTCCCCAAATGGTCTTTAGCCAATCCATGGCCTGTGTGGGCCACTTACCTACCCCATCTGTACTGCTGAGGACACACCATGGCCCTAGAGGAGTTGGGTGACACCACTGTTGGGAAGAAAAGAGTACCCGTGGGCCAGATCCACCAGCCAGGGCTTGGCTCACCCATCACCACCAAGTTCTGAGAAACACAGGGTATCTGAATTAACACCTCATCTTCTGGAGCTATATGAAAGAACACTTGTCAAATGGGAAGGACAGACATATATTATTAACAGTTTGTTAGCTTGATTTTTAACTTAAATGTTTACACATAGACTTTTCATTGGGGCCACAAAACATTAAAGGTGGATCTAACTGCAAGATAAAAGAAAACCATTCTTTCTACTGACTATACCGGAGAAAGAAGGAAAATAAAGAGATTGAAAAAGGAGTTATCATGCAAGGTAGGAAAAAAAAAAGGTTTATTAACATAAACACAAAACACCATGACCCAATGAAAAGAAAGCATATAGAAATACTTTGATGGGACATGTTTTCATCAAATTATTTTTAACCTGTTTTCTATTTATAGGTTAGGTGATAGCTTTAACTTAGCACTGAGGCTATTGACAAATCTTTCCATCTGTTCTTGAGTTTCCTTTCCATATTATACATCCCAAGATGCCTTGAGATTAGCTACTTTCTGGGTATAAGCTTACATATTAACCATAACCAGTGAGACCTGCTCACATTTCTATAGGTGCATGGAGGGGCTTTTATTGCTAAATTTTCACTTAGGGGAAATACCACATGGATTCTCAGTAGTTTGGTTATCTTCCTTCTAGGTCTTTCTAGGCTAATGGTAATGAATGCTAAATACCGTATCTTAACAACCCTCATTTCTTTCAGAAATACCTCCACTTTTCTAAAAATGAAGTAGAGCTGAATTGCAGTAACCCAGGATTTTTGCTTTGGGACCAAATATCTACCAAAGGACAAGTGTTTAAGGGTGTTCTGAGCCAATTATAATCTTATCTTGGGTCAAATGACTATAATAAAACAAATGTGAGTTGATTACATAAAGTATATAGCTCACTGTTGGTAATTTGGTAAGTAAAAATGTACTATATTCCTTTATTGTTAATCTCATGATTCTTGACTGAATCAGAGAGGTTTTCAATATTTGCTATAGAATTATATTAGCAAATTGTCAAAAACTTTAATCACTTTAGGTCTTAAGAGACATGTTTAAAAAAATAATAAATATTGAAAAACTAATGCCATACAATATAAAAATGCCTCACTTATTTAATGAATTGATCCAAAAGAAAATAATTTACTAAAATTAATATTAAATCAAACTTCAAATTTTAGTTCCTTAGGTTGGTATTCAAACAGCTTTAGAAAAGCCATTTAATTAGTAAGTAAAATTAACACTAGAAATACATAGATGCCAGACTTCTATTTACTTGAAATTTTAGTAGAAAGTAATCAGGGAATATGAACAACCTAACTCTGTATAGAAATACTATTTTCGATTGAATACTTAAAGAATGAAAAATATCTAGGCTGTATATCGTTTTCATATTTTAATTATAAGAGATAAACGTGATGGTGCTGTCTCTATATTATGACTATTTCTCTCTTATTTTTATAAATTTAAACTGTTGACTGTTTTCCTTTATAACTTTAAGTTTATGTCACAATGCTATATATTCTCCCATATCTTTCACTGTTTAGGAATTTGCTGAAATAGGAGTTATTTCAAGTAAATGTTCATTTATAGAATGGTGTAAAAAGACATTGATCTCAGCCCTCAGATGAATTAAATGTAATTTCCCGTTCCACTTCTACATTCTAATTTGTATTAGGAAATTTTTGTTGCATTCCCTTTTGTGCTCATTCCAGGTTCTGTTCACACCATGCATGGATTTTAATTGTATTACAAATATATGTAATAAAATGCAGCAATGATTTGTATGTTTTAAAATTTTAGTTTATGGATTTTAACAAGTTTTCTGTTTTTCTACTCAGTATTATATTTTTATCATTCCTGCATGTTGAGACTTGTGGATCTGTTTTATTTGTTTTAACATATGCTAACAATCCACTTTCAAATTAAATCAGAATTCATTTGTTTACCTTAATATCGAGGGACGTTTTAGGTGTTTCAAATTTTAACTCTTGGGAACACTGCCAACACTCCAGCATGTTTCCCTGGATTTAGCATTAATAATACTGAAGGCATGATGACTAAAGGGTGCTTCTGTGACACACAAAATATTACCAAATGGGTCTTGAATTTGCTGGTCCAATTTCTATACAAAGCAGCTGTTTATTTGAGTTCATATTTCTCCTCATTCTCTCCAATACTTGATAATTATAAAACCCTATGATTTACCCAGAATGATGAATGTGAAATCCTATCTCCTTGTTTTAATTTTATTTCCTGGTAATTAGCAAGGTTGTGCTGGTTTCATATTTAATGATCATTTGCATTTTCTCTTCTGTGAGTTGCTGTTTTATATCCTCTGCCCATTTTTCTTTATTTCTTTTTTATTGGTAGAGATTAGTTAATTCTTCTGTACAATAGTTTCTTGTTGCTAATGTGAATTGCAAAAACCTTCCTCCAGTTGGTGGCTTGCATTTTTGATTGTTAGAATGCTCAAAAAGTACCGACTTTTATAAATTTTAATATGTTGAAATTAATAGTTGACTTTTTTCTTTTTGTTTTTGATATTGTGTTTAAGAATTTTTTCTTATTTCAAGTTCACAATATAATCTTGCTTTACAGTTTCTTTAAAAATTTTAAATTTTATTTTGCTAACTTAACTCTTTAATCCATCAGTCATGTGTTTTGATTTGTGGGGAAATATAGAGAGTAAATATTATTTTTCCATAGGAAAATATAGTTGTCTCAATATTTGCTGAATTATCCAAATTTTACCCTCTCCACTTATAATGCTGACTCTATACATCAAGTTCCCATGTGTGTGTGATCCCATTTTATAATAACTCTAATTTTATAACAAGTCATTTTAACTACTAAGTGTTAACTATCAAATTAGGGATTTGTCAGAGAAGCAAAAGTATTATAAGTTATATAAGGGTGAAAAAGGGTTTTTCATGATTGTCCAATAAAACCTTGTAAGTTCTTATAAGAACTGCAAGTGACTATTGAGCACTTGAAATGTGGTTTGTAAGGGATGCTAAGACAAATACCACAGAATGGGTTGGTTTAAACAACGGGAATTTATTGCCTCTCAGTTTTGGCAGTCCAAAATCAACCTTTCCACAAGCCATGCTTTCTCCCTGAGTCCGCAGCCTTCTGGTACAGCTTGCCACAATCCTTGGGATCCTTGACTGCATTTCTGCCTTTGTCCCAAGGCATCTCCTACTGCTTCTCCTTCTCTTCCTCAGTCTACTATGTCTCTGTCTAGATTTTCTCTCCTTATAAGAACTACAGCCATATAGGTTAAAGGCCACCCTAATTAAATTTGACTTCATCTAAGTAGGATCTTTAGAGATCCTATTCACAAATGTGTCCACACTTTAACTAACACTAACACCTTCAGTATTATTCACACCCAAACAAAAGTAGATTAACACTTGAACATGTCTTTATTGAGGACATGATAGATTCAATCTAAGGATGGCTTTGAAGTCCCCCTAAGCCAACAGGCTGGCTGTTGGGGAGAAAAGCTGGGCAGAACTTGTGAGGCCACAATGGAAACCATGAGCCAGTCTGGAGCCCACACTTGTCCCTGAGGGCCTTAACCTTGATGAATTGACAATCTGCAGAAGAATCTTCCACAGAGTCCTGGCCAAGGCCTGGAGGACCTGCAGGAGAAGATCTGGCAGGAGCAGAAACAGCAACCTGTATGAACTGCAACCACATCTAGCAGCTTCAATTGTTCACCATGATGGCGGTGGCTTAAAATCCACCTTCCACATCAAGAAATAAAGTCTTTTTTTTCAGCCACATCTACCAGGGAAGGGGATTCTAGGAATTTTGGTTTCAACTTAGACATGTTTGCAGTTCAAAACCACCTATGTAAGAACGAATGCATTTCCCTTCTACTCTTAACCTCCTCCTTCACTTTGTCTATCTTTGTTCCCACAAATCTTATAAAAAGTTGACTCTTTCTGTTGAGATTGCAATTAAAATGGCCTAAC
>PVKH010034640.1:0-11837 GCA_004027955.1 Chaetophractus vellerosus | reverse complement strand
CTTCCTCCGGCACTGCAAATGTTAATGCCGATCTGTGGGGAGATTGCAATTCTAACATAATGAGATATTAATGAGCTTTGCACATGTCCCTAGCCACAACACTTCTCTCTCCCTCCCCCTTCTTCTTCCTCTTCCACAAATCTAAGGAAAATCTGCTCCTTCTCTGACACTGCAATCCCTCCACTTCCACTTGCACCTGCCCCCGCCCACTCCAGCTCCCTGGCTGCCCTGTTCACCTTAAGCTGCCAGCACTACAGAGCACCAAATGGGCTGGCACCGCCTTGTTTCCTGGCCTAATGGATGCTTGTTTAAACACTGGAGCTGTTTGCATTGCTGCGGCTCACTGCATGTTAAACACGGTCCTCTGAAACCCTATGCCAATCCAATAAAGGTATCAGCAGTTCAGTGTGGGGAGGCAATTACTATATGGTCCCAAGTGTGCCTTCTAAGCTCTAGGAAGGAAAATTTGATCGAACAACTAAAAGGAAAATCTGATTCGGCTCAGCATCACGTGGAGGACACAAGGCTTAACTGCAGCCAGGTCTGTGGAGGGCAGAGGGAAATCAATCGACGAGCTAGGGAGAGCAACTGCACACTGTTAAGAGGGCTTGAAGCCAGCCAGATAGTAATACTGTGTCTCCGGCATTTGTCGAGAGACACCCACCTAGTCCCTGACTTCTACTCCTTTTTTCTTTCTCTCATCTTGGTTTTTTTTATTCCAAAGGATATACTTACTTATTTTTTAACAACAAACTGCCATTCTTCTTAGTACCTTCCAACTCTCATTCACCTTTAATTCCTTAAGTACTCATATTAAAAAATTGGCTTTTCTTGTGCAAGATCATTACCATATCAAAGGCACTATAGAGAAAGCAAAAATGATAGAGGGCTAATATACAGGCAGATAGAAGAAGGAAGGCAATTCAGAGAGAATGGGAGCCCCTAACCTCATGCTAATGATAACAGTCGATAAGGCAATGGGCTGGTTTACTGCCTTAGCTAAGTCAGAAAAATCAGGGGACTCAGATATAAAATTTAAATTTATTTCTCACCCAGAGAGCAAAAGTTTTGGAAAAGTGAATCCTGTCCTCAGTTTTTAAGTTTTTAACAGATATGGGGCTTGGGAAGTACATTTTCTTTTACTTTTCTCCTTTTTCATCTAAAAATCTGCTCCAAAATGGCCCTTCTTTCCTGAGGAAGAGTGAGAAAGCAGCAATGTATGTGTCTGGCAACACTGAGAAATGCTATACACAACGCTCACTGGGGCGCCATCCATTTACCAGGAATTTTGCCAAATCCTTGTCTATTCTCAGAGCTTCCTGGCACAGGGGACACTGCCAAGATGGGAGTCAGAGGGCTGCCGTCAGCATTAGCCAGCAGGAGCACCTAGCTAATGTGCCTGAGGAGGAAGCTGTCCCTCAAAGGGGTTGGAGCCAGAGTGGGGGGGGGGCAGGAGGGGCTGAAATCTCATGTGATCCCTTGTACCCCAATGCTGAGAGATGGTGTGAACTCTTCCCTGGATAGGGTTCCAGAAGGATAATCAATACACAAACAATTACATTTATAAGCATGTTTATGGGGCCCCTAGACCAGCACATACCAAGTCCCCAGAACAATAGAGGGTCCTGCCTTGTACCCTAGACTTGCCTTTTTGTTACTCATCGTGCTCACTTCACTGGTCTTAGAAAAAACTCCAGCTTCCATACCCCAAGCTCCAGGTGGTGGGGACGACTAGGCAACGGAGCCCCTCTAAAGAATAAGGACCCTTCCACCTGCCTTTGTCACTAATTGGAAAAGAAATGACAACAGGTGGTGGATGGCAATCCTCAATACCCATAACTACCGATGTCAGGTTAAGTGTTGCTGATTTCATATAAGCCACAAATGGTACACTTGGTTCTTGTGCTCTCCTTGCTTTCCGAACTTAATATTCATGGAACAGCCTTATTATCTTGGGTCTGGAAAGGTGGGTGAGTGCACTTTGATAAAACGCCTTCTGAAAATGATTGTAAATGTCTTGCTTGTCCTGTACTACTGGGGAATGAGGTATTCCACTTAAATTAGTTTGTGTGTGTGCCTGTGTGTCTGTGTGTAACTGAGGCTACCTGTTAAAAGTGCCAAAACAAATTTTTTAAATGCTAAACCTTTGAGATAAAAGCATTCTAAAAATATTTGGATACTTCCCTGGTTTATTATAAGGTAGGTACTTAATGTTTTTTGATAACTCTTAGGGTCATAAATTATTGACTCTGTTACTGGTTATAGGTCTGCTGTTAACTTTCTTTGAATGGAAAAAAAGGGCTAGTTATTTGATTACTAGCTACCTTTATTGGGAAGGTAGAGTCTTGGAAAAGCTTATAGACCAATACATTTCTGAGACTCCTTTATAACCCTGCTTGGAGATGCCGTGTGGTAGGATGAACTACACACCCCAACAAACACATGTTCTTAATCTTAATCTGTATCCCTTGGGGTGTGAAACCATTGTAAATAGGACCTTTTGAAGATGTTATTTTTAGTTATAAAGTGGCTCAACTGAATAACTGTGGTCTTATTCCATTAATCCATATTCCTGGAAGCCTTATAAAGAGAAGAAGCCAGAAGCTAGTAGTTGGAGAAGGCCACATGGAGAAGACAGAAATCAGTGGAAACTGGGAGAGGAGGTGAAAAGAAGACAACCCTGTGTGACCTGTGATGGAAGGCAGATGCAAGCCAAGGAACCCTGGGCACTGCAAGCAGCCAGCACCGGAACACCACAAATTTCCAGGAGAAAGCACGCCCTGCTGAGATCTTGATTTTGGACTTCCAGCCTTAAAACTGTGAGTCATTAAACTTCCTATTGTTAAGTCAACACCAGTTTATTGTTTTGTGATAGCAGCTCTGGCAAACTAAGACATACCACCTTGCTGTACTTCCCCATTCTAAAGTCTCTAGGAATGATAGATCGATTTCTATTCAAGACATGCAATCTCCACTCAGCAGAAACAGCACATTTTAATTTCTTTTTTCTTCCTAGTGTTTTAAATATCATCCAAAGTGATATTGACCCCAAACTTCTCCAACCCTCTCTCTTTTCTTTCTCTAGTCACAGAAATTCATGAAAATTCCAATGCTCCTATAATGCCATTCTAATCCAGAGCTAGTAGTTGAATTGTAATGAAATCACATAAAGAAATTCTATTCCAATGATGGAGAAGTGTGGTAAAAATATTTTAATAGCAATTCTGAGATGATCAAAACAGAGGCAATCCCAGATGTACATAAGGGCATTCCTCTTCTTTTGAGTGCTTTTGTGTGTGTGTGTGTGTGTGTGTGTGTGTGTGCACATTAAGAGGCTATTTTAACTCAAAAGATATAAAGAGCTACCTCTACAAAATCTTCACCTTTCATAGCATTTGCCTAAATATGTTTTCTCCTTTTCCTAATTTGTAACACATGAAATTTTCTATCCATCTGAACGCCTTGAATTGACTTAAACTGAACCAAGAAAGAAACTAAGAAAGGCATTCTATCCTTCTCATCACCATGAAATAAACAACATATCCTATTGTAAAGCTGTTAAATGATTGTTGGGGATTTAATCATGTCACCCACAAAAGACATATTCAAGTCCTAACCCCCAGTCCTGTGGGGGTGGATTCAGATGTAAATAGGACCTTTTAAGATGTTATTATTAGATAAGGTGTGGACTCATTTGTGAAAGGATCTTCGAAGATCCTATTTAGATGAGGCCAGATTGAATCAAGGTGGCCCTTAAGCCATATGGCTGGCGTCCTCATAAACAGGAAATTGGGATGCGGCCTGCCTGTAGAAGCCAGAAGTCAGCAGAAACCAGAGAGGCAGACTCAAGGAGGGAGAGCTCTGTGCGCGACAGAGGATCGGATCGTCTGAATACCGTGGACTCCCAGAGAACGCAAACCCTGCCAACACCGTGATGTTGGACTTCCATCCACCAAAACCACAAGACAATACATTTCTGTTGTTTAAGCCAATCGGTTTGTGGTATTTGTCACAGCAGCTCTGGAAAACTAAGACAATGATTCTTAAAATCACTGAAGTCAGGTATACTACAGTGTGCTTTCATTATCTGGCAAGTTACACTGAATAAGAAGTCAACTGTTCTACCACTACTTCTCTCAAAGACATGTGGTTTCACACTTTGATATCCTACTTGGATAAAGATATAAAAATCTCTTTCTTCCCCTCAGGAAACTAGCATCTTATTCATCTACTACCTTCTCTATGAAGAGTCTGTGTGATCTCATTTCAGTATCCATTTAGATCATGACTTCCTGAGACCAAAAATTGCTGGAATACTTTGTTAGGAATAAAACCTGAGATTTCTAAACCTCAGGTTTAGAAAAACCCAGCTTAACAACTGGAAGAACTCTGGTTTGGTGACCTTCCATTAACCTTTTCATTCAGTGTTTAGCAACACAGAGGCCTACCTAATCAACAAAACATGATTTCAGCTTTCTTTAGAATTAGACCTTTAGAACAAAAAAGTTATTGTGAGATTGTAGCAAAAGCATAAATTAATTTTTGGACCCCTAAGCAAAACACTGAAAGAGGTCTCTCTTTCATGAACCATGCCCAGAAATGATTTCAACCTACAATGTTCAAAAGGGTGGGAAAGAGGAAATTTTGTGAGTCCCTGCACTGGAGCAGATGCTCCTCTTGATGGGATAAAGTGGTCAAGAAACAGGTGTTATTCAAATGCCAAGAGTATTAAAATTATGAAAGAAATATAGAACTAGGGACCACCATTATCACCTTTACCTTCACTGTGGAGAAAATGGCAGAATCCACTGACGGCATCTAATTTTAAATACTTGCCATTGCCTTTCCCTTGGAAAGTATACCTGTTTGGTTAAGAACAAGTTCATCAGGGCTTTATTTATTGTACTGAATTGTTTTTCTGTATCTTTGAAAATTTCCAAAATAAAAAGTTAAAAGTATGTCAACTGATTCATTGAAAAAGGAGAATGTATAGAGGGCAATGGAAGTGAATATTTTAACAATCCAATTATCTTGGGATTGGAAATCCTGAGTGCTCTGCCAACTCACAATGCAAGAAGAAAGGAGAGGATGAAGAAAGGACAGATGCCATGAGGGCTGCCTCCTGGCTTGCTTAAGGAACCATGGGACACAGGGTGATAGGCAGGTCAGGAAAAGGAGAAAATGCTGCCACCTGCATCATATTCTCAGGAGAGGATTCAGACAGAGGCTTCGTCAGCTTGAAAATCCAAACATTTATATTCACAGAGGGTACACGGTCTGCATTTTTTACTTGAAGGGGAAACTTTTTCAAAGGCTGTTAGACCCACAGATCTGGAAACAAGTGGAGCAAGAGTTGTAAACATGGAAAAGAGTGTTGAGAAAAAAGAATAAAAAGGATATTTGACTGCTTGAGTTCCTTTGAAGATAGCTGGATCCTCTTTGATTAAGGAAATGTCAATAATATTAATTACTAATAGCCTCATTTTAAAAAAACATTATTTTGAACTATTTTTTGATTTACAGAAAAGTTGGCAAAATATGATAGCTTTTCCCTTTTTTAACAAATCAGTTTTATTGATACATATTAATAAGGCATACAATTCATTCAAAGTGTGCAATCAATGGTATTTGGTATAATCACAAAGTTGTGCATTCATCATTTCAATCATTATTAGAGCATTTTCATTATTTCAACAATAATAATAACAAACAAAAAACATACAAACAAGAAAATTCCTCACCTATCAATCTCTCTCTGTTTTCCCTGCTGTACATGGCTGCTGTTTCTGGCTATTCTTGCACAATTATTTATTTGTTTACTAAGCAGTTTTATTGAGATATACTCAAATACCATATGATCTATCCAAAGTGTATATAATCAATGGCTTTTAGTATAATCACAATGTTGTACATTCATCATCTCAAAAATTTTAGAACAATTTCATTACTCCAAAAAGAAAGACTCTATACCCCTTAGCATTCCTTCCTCAGAACTCCCTTTTTGTGCCTTTTTATCCTTTACCTACTTCCCTTATTGATAAGCATTTCATATCCTTTATATCCCTTAATGTTAACATCTTACATAATCATAGTTATCAAGAACCTGATAATATCAAGAACATGAAATTAACATTCATACAATATTATTAATTAAACTAAGATCTTATTAGAATTTCACCATTTTTTCCTACTAATATCCCTATTCTGTTGCAGGATCCTATCCAGGTTGCCCTTGCATTTAGCTGTGATTTCTCCTTAGTTTCTTCCAGTCTGTGATGATTCCCCAGTCTTCTCTTGCCTTTCTTGCTCTTGACACTTCGGAAGTGTACTGATGAGTTATTCTGTAGAATGTCCCTCAGTTCAGGTTTTTCTGTTTTTTCATGGTTGGAATGAGGTTATGAGTTTTTAACAAGAATACTACAAAAATGATGCGGTGTCCTTCTCAGTGCATCATATCAAGCAAGGGGTTCATCATATCAGTATGTCTTATTACTGGTGATGTTTCCCTCGATCACTTGGTTAGACTGGTGTCTGCTGGTTTCTCCACTATAAAATCACTATCTTTCTCTTTATAGTAAATAAGCTTCTTGGGGAGATATGCTGAGACTAAGCAAATCCTGGTTCTCCTCAAACATTTGCCCACTAATTTTAGCATCCATCTGTGGATTTTGTCTGCAAACAATTATTACCATGGTGTTTGCTTAATGGTGATTCTCTTTCTCATCTTCCTTCTACATTTATTAATTGGAATTCTACTTATGGAAAAGCTATTCCTTCTCCTCTATTTACTTCTTTTGATTATTATTTATATCAGTGTAGACTTATGGATATTTGTTTTATTCTATGGGTGAAAATCCAATATTATCATTCTTTATTTTGCTGCTCAAGTCATTCCTGCTTTGGCCATTGGGAACACCTTTAGGTCACCTCCTGGTTCTTTTGACAAGCCCTCATCTTTACTTGACCATTTCCTTATTTTTTGGCACTATAAGGTGTTTCAGGCAGATTTTGTATTTTCCCTGCCCTAGCCCTGGAACCAACTGCTTCTCCAAGGAGGACTGGTTCCTTTCATTGGAGCAAGAAATAAAATGCTATAGGGGTATAGAGAAAGGAGAAATGCACTCCTATTAAAGGAATAAGGAAGGGCTTCATACAGAGGCTGTGGATCATTAAGGATGGACAGGATTTGGATCTGCAAAGATTAGGGGAAGCACTCCTGGAAAGAGACCAGTTTGAACAAAAGCATGAAAGGAAGGAAGGGCAAGGCAAGGCATGGAAAGGAAACTGAGATAGCTGTGTCTGG
The DNA here is from genome assembly GCA_004027955.1 of Chaetophractus vellerosus. Lineage (NCBI taxonomy): Eukaryota > Metazoa > Chordata > Mammalia > Cingulata > Chlamyphoridae > Chaetophractus > Chaetophractus vellerosus. Next base: position 4,534 of record PVKH010034640.1, on the reverse strand, counting down.
GTGGAGAATAGTGTGTATGAGAGGAGCATGATGGCTGGAGCTGGATCATGGAGCTCCACGAACTTCTGGCTAAGGTAGAGTTTGGGCTTTGTTCAGTGAGTCATGGAGAGCTCCTGAGAGTTTGTGAGCAGGAAAGTGGCTTGACAGGAATGACATAATGGGACACAGAATGTAGGATGGATTTGAGGGACAGAGAAAAATCTCTGGAAAAGAGAAATCAGTCTGGAATCTACTGAAATAGTTTAGGGGAACAGAGAAAGTCTAAATCAGAGCAGGGACAACAGGTACAGAGAAGAGGGAATATATTTAAGAACAAAATCAACAACACTTGGCAATACTTTAGGTAACATGAAGATTCAGGAGAGTATATTAAAAACTACCAGAGTTAGACACTAGGATATACGCAAGATGGTGGGAAATTGAGAAATTGAGAAGCAGTCCCCAAAGTGCAGAGTTGAGATAGATGACTTTCCTTGTGACTATTTTAGCGTTTTATTATAATTGGACAGGAAAGGAGAGCAAAGCAAACTTTATATCAAACAGTGTTATTTTTTTAGCAGCAATGCTAAAATTCCAATTGTGTAGGACACTGTGGTTAGAAGCAAAATGAAATTTCTAGGTGATAATGAAATTAAATTTACCATGGTGCAGGTTAACGATTGGCATTGATAATGACCACATAGCAATATTTTCTTTGAAGTTAGATAGTTAGCACTCTCTAAACTAGAAATTGCTCATATTTTATCCACTATGACTTGGACACTATTAAAACAGAGCCATATAACTTAAGTCACTAGGGATTTTTTGGTTATGTTTTAACCCCTCCCCCCCTGAGATGGTGCCCTTGTCTATCTGCTCATTGTTTCCATTTGCTGTTTGCACTTGATGTGTTCTTGCTGTATCTGCTCGTTGTGTCTGCCCATTGCACCTGCTCGTCTTCTTTAGGAGGCACTGGGATCCAAACCTGGGACCTCCCATGTGGGAGGAAGGCACCCAACTGCTTGAGCCACATCTACTCCCCACCAGGGAGTTTTAGAACACTGAAATTAGAATGAAACCATCACAGCTACTCTATTAATGTTGTATCACTATTCAAATGTGATAGTTTATCTCAGAGAACAGCTTAAATTCAAATAAACTAGCACCTATACAATCATGACAACACTTATTAGTTAGTATATAATGTACAGGCACAGGCTATGCTCCCTGGGAGAATATTTGTCTTTACGGCTTGAAAAGCAACTATGAGTCACGGCAACCCTTGATTTACATACTGTATCCCTCGTCCTCCAAAGATTCTCACAGAATAAAGTTGTTAAAAAAAAGTTCCTAAAATAGACATTTTTCCTATAGAAATTTAGATAATTTTAATCAGGAGGAAAGAAGATGAAAAATTACTTAATTATGCACTTTGGGAATATGAAAATAACCACGTGGAAAATGGAGGTCAACTAATTTTTTCTTCTTGAGGGGCATCAAAATAGTCACACTGAAGGAGAGGCTTACTTTATATATAAAGACCAGAAGAGGTGTTGGCCACCAGAATAAGTTTTTAGGAAGTGTCTGTGGACACTAATTCACGCATGGACTTCACAAACATGTTGAGGAAGGATTAGTACAAAGATGGACCAAATGCACAAAGAGAAGGAGAACAGCCCCTGCTATCAAGGAACTTGGCAGCTTTGAAGATATTAAACTGTAATTCCTCCAGAAGTTAAGCTCCCTCATTACAAAGTTCCTAGATTTTAAAAAAAGCATACTTATGAATTAAGGGAAGCAGTGTTGGCAGGATTGAAGAGTCAGTTACAAGCACTCAAACACAGTAGCAAGGACAAGTTAAAGGTAAAAAACTGTAACATGGTGAAGATACATCTTTATAATGGACAGTCCATTCCTCCCCAACAAGAGACTTCTCTCCTTAATGACCTCTTTCCCTCTTCTCTATCTTTTAGGAAGCCCCTTCTAAGTCCCTTTTTCTTACATGTAAATGTGGAATAATATGACGCTAGACCTTCATACCTATTTACTGATTAATTATGCTTAAGTATGTTGGTTACCTAGGTTATTTCTCATGTTAACTCTCAACTATTTACTTACATGATTTTTTTTTTTTTTTTTTTTTTACTAATGTTGAAATTGAAGGCTTTGTCAGTGCTACAGGAATTTCAAGCCTTGGCTCATAGGGTATGTATATTGGGAGTGGTAAGAAAGGCAGCTACAGTGGCATTCTTTAGTTTCCTGAAAGAGGTAAAGGTTATTATGCAGAAGAGTTGGAACGAAGGTAGAGTCCCTGTTTTCTTTCTTTTCCTAGAATGACTGTGGTTGTGGCTCTTGCTTCCTGAGTTTCCATGAAGGAATTTCCAGTGCAAAATGAAAATCCCTTTATCAAAACTTATTAAGAATTTCAAGATGGTGAGAACAGGGCATTAAACCAGAGTACAGGGCCCTGCACAGCTCGCACACCCATAGAGCCAGCCCCGAGTCCCAGGTGCCACAAGGCCCTGCTGTTCTGCAGTTTAGTCTTCCTGTTGGGGTCTTTCACCCTTGATACCTCGTTTCTCCTTCCATAAACCTAAATTAGATGAGTGATGCATTATCTATGGTTCTTGTAATGAAAAGTAACCAACACACTGAAACACTGCTTGAATATGACAGGGTATCCTTGGCCATTTCTTATTCTAACTCTATCAAGACCTTCTAATCTTAGAACTGCAGAGACATATTAAAATGTTTCCCGGTTCATGCTATGTTATTTTAAGTAATGTTTTATTATGTTTTTATGTTTTGATACCATTTCAGATGTTTTAGAATGTGTTCCCATGTCTTCTCTATTTTTTTTTTTTCTATCATACTGAAGTTCCTGAGTTCCTGAGGACATTAGTGTAGGTCAATGGAATGCAGTCTCTTCATCAGGAGGTTTTACTATATTTTTCTTTTTTTCTTTTTTTAATTTATTTTCATTTTTATTTTATTTTTTTCAATTTTTAATCTTTTTTTTTTTTAGGATACATCGATTACATAAATGTTACACAGAAATTTTAGGGGTACCCATATGCCCCACCTCCCACACCTCCCACAACCTCCCACATATACATCCTTCATCAGTGTGGCACAACACCCGTAATAGATATACACATTTTGGGGTTTTGCCACCAAGCATGGACCACAGTTCAGACTGTATATATTTTTCAAATAGGATCAGTGAGCCTTGATTTTCCTCCTGCCTAAACCTCTTCACCTTGCTCAACTATCCTCCCATGTAGTCTTCTTCAGTAATCCCCATTTTTGGAATCACTTTCTGGAAAGTGAAAGGTACTTTAAAGTTAGAAATAATTCCCTAATTTGTGTCATACTTTGAAAAGTGTTTTTGCCTGCCTTTCTTGGCTCAAATTCATGTACAAAAAATATCATGTAAGTAAACAGTACTCAGTTCTAATTTCTTACATCAGGATACTAACTTTCTCCTATGCTCAGATTTTCATTGCTTAATTTATACCTTAGTTCTTCACTTCTTTGGGAGATTTTGTTATCTGGATATTTTTTGGTATCTCCCTCTAATTCAAACTAACGGGAAATGGAGAATGTCATCATGTAGGTTGACTAAATTACAAAATACTATAAAATAAATTATGTTTCCGTGATCTCACGCTTGTGCAGTTCTTTGAACCAAAGTTAACCAAGCGTTCCTTAGTTAACAGGGACTTGGGGTCAGTTAGTGACTTAATAAATAGACAAGGCTTATTTGTGATTAGCATATTGATTGTTTACATATAAATGAGTGTTTTTAAAGTGCCTGGGGGGGGGGGGAGTTGAAAAACAGCTTGTTAGGAGTTTTAAATACCACCCTGCATATCATTTATTTCAACACTAATAGATACTACCTTCAAAGTCTTTGCTAGGCTAAGGAAACATCAATCAAAAGCTAAAATCATCCAGAAATTCCAAATAAGTATATCTGAACTGATGGCCTTTATTTCTAAAAAAATGTTTCCAAAATTTCCTTTAAAGTTGATCAGCATGCTTCACAAATTATTGAAAAGACAACATGATACTCACAGAACTAATTTAATCCTCAAAGTCTTTCATCAGTGGTGTTGCTTTCCCATATTTTCAGGAAAATGACCAAATTGTACAAGTTTTGTACACGAATCCATACTCTTTTGGTCACAGTTAATTGAACCAAGGATGAGCACCTGATCTAAGGCAAGCCAACATCAGTTGTGTGATATAGGTTGGCTTGAAAGAATGAGCTTGGTTCCTCAGATGCTTACTCTGTGAAATTTATTTGTGAACACAGATGCAGTTAGTGGTGACAGCAATCAGCAATGACAGCAGAAACTAAAAGACACTAACATAGAGGCCAGGTGTGGGAGGAACCATATGTGAAAGGCAAGTTACAAAGAAATCACTAGGAGGAAACAGAAGTTGGGGAAGGAAGGAAGGGAGGAAGGAAAAGAGGAAGGAAGGAAGGACTGGAGGGAGGGAGAGAGTGAAGAAGTAAATAAGAGAGAGAGAGAAAGAAGTAGGAAGATAG